>QXTE01000030.1:5596286-5784089 GCA_003942145.1 Platysternon megacephalum | reverse complement strand
CAGAAACATGAACTGGCTGTTCTGGAGTTGAAGAGACAAAATCCTTCACCTGCTGGCTCCACTTCCCCAAAAATCCACAAATGGGAGCGACTGTGCCCACAGTATGATGAGTCCAGCGATATTGCCGAGTATTTCATCACCTTTGAGAGACTGTGCACCCTCCATGCCATCCCTGAAGATCAGAAACTGACCACATTAATAGCAAAATTGACTGGCAGAGCTCTGGACATATTCAATAAGATGCCTATTGATGATGCTTCAGACTATGGTAAATTTAAGGAACTGGTTTTGAAACAGTTTCAGGTTACACCTGAAACCTACAGGGTTAAATTCAGGAGTCTTAAGAGGGGATCTGGATTAAGTAATCTGGCTTATGCCAATGAAATGAGAGATTTGGTAGATAAGTGGGTGCGGGGGAAAGGTGTTACAAGCTTCGAAGGGATGTGTGATCTGGTTACTCAGGAACAATTCCTGAATATGTGCAGTGATGATGTAAAACAGTATGTGTGGGACAAAAAGGTAAATGCACTGGGTGAATTGGCTGGGTATGCAGACTCTTATGAGCAAGCACAAGCCGCAATCAAACATAAACCACTGGCAGAGGGGTATAAGGGTGGGGGAAAGCATGATATAGCACATTATGTAAATGAGATCTCCATTCATACTGTATGCTAATACTGTGCTAAGATAGAAACACTTTCTTTCAAACATATTGGTCATGAAAACGAGTTTTATTATTGATCTGAACAGAAGGATCAGGCCCATGGCTTGAAATTCACTGTAAGCTTATATGGTAATACAGTCAATTGTTTCTCTGTTTATGCTTGAAGCTAAAGCTTTATAGGGCAAATTTTCAGTTGCCACAACCTGGTCACCAAACCTGGGACCCATAATTAAGCAACAAATAAGGTTCTGGGTACCTAGATTGAAGCATTGGTTTTGGGACAGCCATTTGCACCCACAAATTGAGCTTCTGGATATCTAGCTGCTCAGAAGTTCCTGCACACAAATTCCATTGAGACATCAGAGTCAGAGTTCTTGGCATACAAACATACAAGCTTTTTGAAATTGAGTGTTGCCCAGTTGATTTTGTACAAACATTGCCGGATAGGAGATATTATTGTTTGACTGATTCCATTGCCACTAACATAGTTTAGAACACAACCACCTGCATCTTAAAACACAGCAATTGTGTTATTTATTTCAGGGGTATGCAACTGTGTAGACTAGTGGTCCAAATACAAGACTGGGAGCCAGGAACGCCAATATCCTACTCCTGCCACTGGCTTTCTCCGTGTCCTTTGGGAAGTTAAGTCAGCTTCTCTGCCTTACATTTCCCCATCTGTAAGAAGAGATGTCAAACATGCTGACCAACCTCATAGCAGCATGACAAGGATTAGTTAATGGGCTAAATTCAACCCTGCCTCCAAGCTCCACTTAGCATAGCGGAAGGAGGCATCCAGAGGCCAGTCTGTGTCAGCTCCTGCATGAGTGAGAGGAGAGGCTGTCCTAAGGTAAGTTAGAGGCTGCTCTAACTCACACCACTGGCCCAGTGTCCCTACATCGGTGGAGGAAGAACGTAGCTGAGTTCTGCCATGCCTTCTCCATCCCATCACATTCTGCAGGGGTGTAGAGCGAGGATAAGCAGCAGCTGACAGGAGCTGGGTTTACATGCACAGAGCATTCCCCTCTGCCAGGGAATTCTCTGTGGGCAGGATCTTGCCCCTCCGCCCTGCCTGAGCAGCACTAAGGGGCCAGATCGTTAGAGAGAACCTGGCCCAATAATTGTGAGGCACTTTAAATTTTCAAGGAGTTATACAAATACTAGCGGCTACATTATGGCTGGTGGTGCGTGTGTGTTTTAAAGAACAGATAGAAAGGAACCCCTTCTCTGCCCCCTTTCCATAGTGCCTTGCCTAATATCCAGGTGGCGCATGCGCCTCAGAAAGCAGTTGTCTCCCTACACTAACACTCTGGTGCTGAAAGCAGCTTCCTTCCCCTCCTACCCCTTCTCGCCAATCCCCTTCCAATCGCCTTGCACTCCCCGGGCATTCCAGAGTCACAATTTATCCCTGAACATTATTTATGTATAAATAAAGCCCACTCTTACATTGTATAGTATTTCTCCTCCTCCCCCCCCCCCATAATTGGGGAAGAAACCAGTAGGGTTCTATAAAAATTGCTCTGCTTCTATGCAATTTAATATTTTTCTAGGCGTGTTTTGAAACACCCTGTGGAATTTTGTTTACAGAAAGGATATAGTTCTCCAGAACATTTTACAGAATGGTTCCCAAACAGGAAGACCGTTTTATATTAAACACTACAGGACTTTTTCAAGAGGGTTCAAATCACAAATCTTCTGCTCAGTTAATCTATTCAGGTAAACAAGGGGGGAAAAAATCTAGTGTGGCGATGAAATGAAAAGGTAGACAACAAGCTGTGGTAGTTCACATAATACAGCTGTGTTTCATTTGTGGAGTAGCTGTGGGAATTCTTAACGTGTACTGGGAAACTTTACATCTTCCCATCAGTTTGTAAAATACAAACAGTCTCCAGTGTCACTCCTTAAGAAGTGCATGTTTGCTTTAACAGCGGGTCCTAAACAAATACTCTGCTGTTATCATGAAAGGAGTTATTCTACAAGCTATTTCTTCCTTCAGAAGGTCCTGGGACTCTAAGATGAGATGCACTGCTAAGAAAAACCTAACAGCTACAAATCCCACTGAGACTATCTGAAAAAAGGAACCCCCAAGAATATAAAATGCCATTCCATTTGTAGCCGGTCTGTTCCAAAAACAAATCTGCATATAACTCTTTCCATGTTTTTTCTCTATGGGAAAATGTTAATCTCCTATGAAAATAAAAACAGTGAAATTTTAACGTGACTTGGGATAAAATAATGGCATTACATTTAAAACTCAAATAGCCCAGATTAAATTAGTAATTACAGACATATCCAGGTTGGTTCCAGAAGAGGTGAAGTCAGTAATTAAAAGCTCTGATCACCTTGTCTTACATTTAAGTGATTTGCTTTGGTTCTAGTGCAGGGGTCGGCAACCTTTCAGAAGTGATGTGCCGAGTCTTCATTTATTCACTCTAATTTAAAGTTTTGCGTGCCAGTCATACATTTTAAAGTTTTTAGAAGGTCTCTTCCTCTAAGTCTATAATATATAACTAAACTATTGTTGTATGTAAGGTAAATAAGGTTTTTAAAATGTTTAAGAAGCTTCATTTAAAATTAAATTAAAATGCAGAGTCCCCCGGACCGGTGACCAGGACCCGGGCAGTGTGAGTGCCACTGAAAATCAGCTCGCGTGCCGCCTTCGGCACGCGTGCCATAGGTTGCCTACCCCTGTTCTAGTGGAATTATTGATTCTATAGGTGAAGCAGAAGCAATGGCCAAGCATCTGGGACCATGTTCATGTGGTTTTCTGACTTCCTATGGCAACAAAAAGAATCATTTGACCAAGTTCATGGTAATTTGGCAGGAGTCTTCTCTGTACCCCACCATCACTTGTTCCAATTTCTCACTCTTGTCTCCAGTTTGCCTGGCACGCTTCCACCTCTCTTCACCTGCCTGTGATTTCCATCTTGAACTAGCTCTTAGAGAGACAATTTAAGAGAATTCTGACACCTTTGGTCAACGAAAACGTACATTTCATATCATTACTGTGATTTCTATACCTCTTACAGGCTCATACACAGGTAGCAAGTGAGCCAGCCTATCCGTGAACCTTTTTTGGCGTATAGCTGGATTGCTAAAAAAGCAGTTCACCTCATGCTTAACTGGAATGAAGTTTAAGATACAGTAGCCTGATTTCAGGAAGAACCATAGCTTAGATCCTCAGCTGGTATAAGTGAACTGAAAACAATGGAGCTATGCTAATTCACACCTGCTGAGGTTCTGGCTCATGGGGGTCTCACTTTATAAGTCTTTGTGCCACTGGTTCAAAATCACAGCACCTCTCCCTTCCCACTGAATTCTTTATTCTGCAGCAGGAAGAATCTCTTAAACCTAAACAACAAGGGCTGGTCTACCCTTGAAAGTTTTGACAGTATAGCTATGTGAATAAATAAATAAACAAACAAACTGACATAACTATGGCAGCAGAAGACTTAGCGTGAATGCACTTATACCCAGCAAGAGTCCTTTCCATGGTATAGTTTAATTTAGGAGAACTGATATGAGCTATACTAGCAAAAGAACTCTTTCATATACTACACCGGAAGGGTTTGCTTGCATGGCTAGGACCCTTCTTACGGTATGTCTACACTACAAAATTAGGTCGATTTTATAGAAGTCGATTTTTAGAAATCGATTTTATACAGTCGATTGCGTATGTCCACACTAAGCGCATTAAGTCGGCAGAGTGCGTCCTCACTACCGTGGCGAGCATCGACTTACAGAGCGGTGCACTGTGGGTAGCTATCCCACAATTCCCGCAGTCTCCGCCGCCCATTGGAATTCTGGGTTAAGCTCCCAATGCCTGATGGGGCAAAACATTGTTGCGGGTGGTTTTGGGTACATGTCGTCAGTCGTCCCTCCCTCTGTGAAAGCAACGGCAGACAATCATTTCGCACCTTTTTTCCTGGGTTACCCGTGCAGACGCCATACCACGGCAAGCATGGAGCCCGCTCAGTTCAACTATAAGCTGAGCAAATGCAGAATGGTGGTAGAATGTGCCTTTGGAGGTTTAAAAGCTCGGTGGCGCTGTTGGTCAGACCTCAGTGCAACCAACATTCCCATTGTTATTGCTGCTTGCTGTATACTCCATAATATCTGTGAGAGTAAAGGGGGGATGTTTATGGCGGGGTGGGAGGTTGAGGCAAATTGCCTGGCATCCGATTTTGAGCAGCCAGACCCCAGGGCGATTAGAAGAGCACAGCAAGGCGCGCTGCGCATCAGAGAGGCTTTGAAAACCAGTTTCATGACTGGCCAGGCTTCAGTGTGACAGTTGTATGTTTATCTCCTTGATGTAAACCCACCCCCTTTGTTGATTTTAATTCCCTGTAAGCCAACCATCCTCCCCCCTTCCCTATTGTTTTGAAACCATGCATTCATTCTTTATTAATTTTTTTTTTTAAATGAGATAACGGACAAGGTAGCCCGGGTGGGGTGGGGGAGGAGGGAAGGACAAGGCCACATTGCTTATTGTAGCCACACTAAAAATCAAACTGTTTGAAGGCCAGCCATCTGTTGCTTGGGCCATCCTCTGGAGTGGAGTGGCTGGGTGCCCGGAGCCTCCCCCTGCGCGTTCTTGGGCGTCTGGGTGAGGAGGCTATGGAACATGGAGAGGAGGGGAGGCGGTTATACAGTGGATGCAGCGGGGGTCTGTGCTCTTGTTGGCTTTCCTGCAGCTCCAACAGACGCTTCATCATGTCCGTTTGTTCCCCCATTAGCCTCAGCATCGCGTCCTGCCTCCGCTCTTCGCGCTCACTTAATTCTTTCTTGGCCTCTGCTACTGAATGCCTCCATGCATTCAGCTGTGCCCTATCAGTGCAGGAGGACTGCATGAGCTCTGAAAACGTGTCATCGCAAGTGCGTTTTTTTCGCCTTCTAATCTGCGATAACCTCAGGGATGGAGATGACAGGGGGAGTGTAGAGACATTCTACGCTCTACGATTCTGGGGGGACTGCATGGTCACCTGTGCTGCTGAGTTCGCCACGCTGACCAAACAGGAAATGAAATTCAAAAGTTCCCGGGGCTTTTCCTGTGTACCTGGCTAGTGCATCGGAGTTCAAAGTGCTGTCCAGAGCGGTCACAATGGAGCACTCTGGGATAGCTCCTGGAGGCCAATACCGTCAATTTGCGTCCACACTACCCCAAATTCGACCCGGCAAGGTCGATTTTAGCGCTACTCCCCTCACCAGGGAGGAGTACAGAAGTCGATTTTAAGAGCCCTTTAGGTCGACGGAACGGGGTTGGTTGTGTGGACGCAGTCATTTTTAAATCAACCTAACGCGGCTACATTCAACCTAACCCCATAGTGTAGACCTGACTTAAATTTCAAGTCTTTTAATGGGCCACTGGCTCAGAGTACCACACCAATGGCGTAACCATGAGTTAAAAGAACATTCTCTTGGATGCTTCATCTGGTGTTGCTATGCTGCCTAACAGATCTCTCTCTGTGAAGATCTCGAAGGAGGAGCGTGAATAAAGTGACAGAAACATGAAAATGTCGGACAGAACACAAGATATTTTTTTTAATCTAATCTTAACCTGGTCATCACATAATCAAACTAGTTCATCCCAAACTTACCACGTATTACTGTATTTAATAAGAACAAATTAATTCCAAAGGGCAAATTCTGATCTCAGTTACTCCAGTTTACATTGGAAACTGCTCCACAGGAATCAAGGGGGTTACTCCAGACATAGAAAATGATGTAACTGTTGTCAGAATATGACCCGCCATCTTTTGATACAAATTAAAATCTAGTGCCATTTCTTTTAGCTATAGTATTTGTTACTATAGATATTTTTTATTCTGCCGTTTAATGGGTGGAGAGCAGAGCTGGGAGGAGAAGAGATGAAAAAATAGGCCACATTCACAATATTGCTTTTCGGATTAGTGTCAACAAATGCTTGGGGAAGGAAAGTACTTACTTATTTAAGAATCCAAATGTCTCTTTTGCTAGGTTCTCATCCATCATATGGTATTAGAACAACTCCAGGGTCTCTGCCTCTGCTTTAACAGATTTAACATGTAGATTTTTTCCCTTATTTCACAATCTTTGGTGGCATTAAGCTTTAGTGCTTCCAAAACTCCCCAGAGGTCCTTCTATTTAAAGCCTTCCTTTGTGTGGGGAATTTTGAGAACAGGTTACAAATGACTTTTTTAAAAACATGTTTGAAAAGTAAGAAATAATAGAAAGACCTCCCCAAAAGGACCAAAGAGACTGGCTGACTTCTGAGATGCTCAAACACAATGAATATCCAGGATAAATCCATCTGACATCTCGGGGTTTGACCCAATGAAGCAAAGTCTCTGAGGTTTTTCAAACAGAGGACATGAAAAAAAGTTTTAAAAGCACAATCTGAAAACCCACAACGGATTCCTCCTCTGGGGGGGAAGCATACATGGCAAAGGGCAGGAGAACACGGGAAATTCTCCTCCACTTTAGCTGGATAACATCATTAAAATATAATTGCATACAGTGTCTCCTCTGGGAATCCAAATTTTCAGCTTGGCCATATACGAATGGATGGTACAGCTGTGACAGAGGAGGAGAATCGACCTGTAATTAGGTCTCTGTTGTGCCATCAACATGCATGGCATTTACGCAGGTACCTCCCCAGAGACGTGTCTCTCTCTCACACAGAGGGAAGAGCACGCCTCTCCAATTGTGTTCTACCACCGTATTCCACCTCGTTACCTTTTGGTTTGATTATTAGATGTCATCTAGCATTTATTAAATGGAACACGTGAATAAACAAGAGTATAAATTCTATCACTACAGTCAGGACAGCTCCAGTGCCATTCTGAGCTAACACAGCATTATCTTCTCACTGTCAAGACACATGCTGATCTAGTGGCTAAGGCAATACAGATCACTGGGACACAATAGCACCAAGACATTTTTATTCATATCAATCAGCTCCTGGAATCACCGTGGAGATTAGAAATTGCAAATAACACCACAACAACAATCTCAGCTTGATGGGTCCTCGGAGATAAACAGCAGTTGTTGTGTCTTGAGGACACAGTGCCAGGCATTAGCTTTAACGGGTCCTGCTGTGATGTGTCGTACATTTGCTCTCACAGCACCAGAAAGTGGAGAATTCAGCTTTGATCCTCAGATTGTATGGGCCAGATCAGCTGGCGTCAGTCAGCTTAGTCAATGGTGCTCTGGCAAGTAACACTAGTCATGGATCTGGCCCTGTGTTTGATATTAAGTTATGTTTACTCTGGCTGGTGGCAGTGGCTGAGATCTCGGCTGGGACAAACACACATGCCAAACACCACAACAATGGGAGTGATGATGGTGTCAGGGAGGGTTTTTTTGGACAACATACCAAGAAATCAACCTTCTGCAAAATTCCATCTCAGAGAGAAGAAAGTTTTAAACACTATTTCCTTTGGCCCAGACCCTGGATGGCACACAGGGTATAGCAGAGTGCACAAGGAATTTCTCCTTCTTGCATCTTTGCACAGGAGCCAGCCAGAGCCTGACTGAAGCCATCGTCCCTGTTCCCTCTGGACCAGAGAAGGGGTATGGGTGTGGCTGTGTCGTTCATCTGCAAAAAAGTCCCTCTTGAACAAGGTGGTTTAGTAAGCACAGCCATGTGTACTGCCAGGAGATCCTTTTAATAAATTCTATCCAAGCCAGCCAGAATTCCTCCCAGGAGTCCAGGTAATGCATGGCCCCTCCACACCCCCATTGGAGCATAAGGCAGAATATATCCATTGTGAAAGAGAGTGGCTGAAAGAGGGTATGTGCAACTGACATGCAAAGGGGCTCTCGGGCAATTTACAGCTGTGGGTAAAAAAAAAAAAAATCACTGCATATCCAACAAAGCAGGGCAGATGTCAGTTACTCTAAGAGCCTGCACTATAATAGGAACAGATTATTCAATTTCAGACCATTCATCTGTCAAGTCCAGTACCCTTTCTCCGGCAGACGACAGGATCTGATGCTTCATACATGAGCAAGACCAAACCCATGATGCACACAGCCCGAGCTGCCGGGCTGTCCATGCAGTGGGCTGAGGGGGAAGGAAATGTAAATGCCATTTCTACTTCTGCAGAACCCAGCTTGCTTCTAGGAGCACAAGGTTTCATTACCTTTACCTTAACAGGCAGAGCAGCAAGAGTTAATTTTGCTCATAAAAATTACCCACCCTATTTACAAATCCAGCTCCAGTCTCCGTCTGTTATATGTATTCCCTGGTCTGTCCTAACAGAAGGAAGGGCTTTTAAATGTTCTTTTTGGCTATGCCCTCCCAACCCCCAGGCCCCCTAAGTGGTTTCCTTGCTGTTGCCTGCACTGCTCCAGTGGTAGAGGACTGCTACTCCGAGTCCAGAGAGAGATACACAAGCATTAACAGACTCTTCCCAGCTGACCCCCTCTTTATACCAGGCTGATTATAGGGAACCAAACACCACTGATGGCTTAATTACAAAGGGTAAGAAACCTTTTTGGAAGAGCAGTGACCTTGTTGGTTTCCTCTGCCAAGAGTCTGATTGGAAGTTACTGTTGCCATACCTGCTAACAGAAACCTCATTGGGAACTACATTCTGATTATGCTGTTATAAATGCTAGCACTATATTAATCCGGTGAGACAGACACATGCATACATATTTGTTCCTTCCTTCCTGAGCATCGGTTCCGGGGCAGCAGCATTTTAAACAGTAAGATTTGGTTGTCCATTTTTTTAAAAACAGCCATTGGCATCCTTGAACACGGAAGCTGTTCCGCCCACTCGGTTGAGTTCAGCCCTACAGAAGAGAGACGGTTTCCTTTTGGGTCACCGACATTTGAAGCAAAACAGTTTTGTATGAAATCCAGAAAAGAGGGGAGGTTGGTCTGGGAATATAGGAAGGCAGTTTTGGAGATGTACCTCTTCAGCACATGAGTATTTAATACCTAGCACGGTGGAAGAAACACGTAAGGAGGATTTCAATTAGTAGAGCTAAATGCATAAAGCAAATGAATAAACCCTAATCTGGTAGTAGCTGTCCACATCCAAGAAAACTAACAGAAGGCAACACACCCACCAGGACACTGTAATCACAACTCAGAGGAACACCATGAGGAGAGGAAGACGCACTTCTCACTCGCTGTGATAGCTTCTAGTATAATTTAGCAGTGACGCTGAGGCTAACCAATGTATTCTTCCCTCCACCAAAAGCAACACCATTATTTTTGGTACGATTATTCTACCACGCGACGCATCCAATAGAGAGATAAAGCAGCATCAAAAGAATTTGTAAACTAGCCCAGGATGAACAGACTTCACAGGAAATACATACAAGGCTTTCCCCGCTGTCTCCCCAGTACAATTGATTATAGGATTTGCAGTAATTTTTAAAGTATTCCTTTTATCGCTCTTTTGAAGTAAAAAAAATGATTATATTTTCACATTTTAACATACAACTAAGAAAAAGAGGTGATGAAGCAGCAACAAAAAGAAATGGGTCTGAACCAAAATCCAGGTGTCAAGGAGTTCTGAATTTTGAGGAAGTTCAGATGTGGAGCCACATCTGATCTTAGCAGCTGGCCCCTATTTCTACAAACGACCAAACCCAAACCCGGGATCTAAGCATCTCTGAAGTTTGGCTCTGAATTCAGATGGAAAAATGTGTGGCCCTGACCCATCTCTGTTAATGAGAGCCTTAGCTTCACACTTCACACCCCCAACATTCACATTGTTTTGATGTAAAACCGTAAATGGGCTAAGTTTCAAGTTTGTTCTGAACTTCAAAAGCATGAAAGCTTGGAATGGTTTCAGATTGCACTACCTAGCTCTGGTGAGACCATCTTGAAGTTTATCCTTCTGTAACCATGCTATGGTTCCTGAAAAAAAAAGTAGCACGAATCTTTAAGGTTAACACAACTTGGCATTTAAAGCCTGATTTTCAGACCTGTGGGCATGCAAATGTGTGTCCCCAAATGCACACTTGGCATGTACAATTACCATAACTGTATGGGCAAATCTAGTATTTGCACGCAGCCAGACACATTCCTGGATACAAGTATGGGCAAATTCAGGTGTTTGCAAATGCAACCATGTAGTTCTGCATACAAATTAGGCATGCAATTGCACATGTAAATGTGCAATCCACTGCTGAGTGTGCATATTACATGTCCCCATCTAGGAAAACACAATACA
The DNA here is from genome assembly GCA_003942145.1 of Platysternon megacephalum. Taxonomy (NCBI): domain Eukaryota; kingdom Metazoa; phylum Chordata; order Testudines; family Platysternidae; genus Platysternon; species Platysternon megacephalum. The sequence continues at coordinate 5,773,253 of QXTE01000030.1, read as the reverse complement.
GCTGCTACCAGCGAGGGCATGTTCTTCCTTTAGCTCAAGCAGCAGACAATATTTTTAGTGCAGGTGGTCTGGGGTTCAGTCCTGGTTGATGACCTATGATGGAGGTCTTTATATATGTAAGTGTATGTGTATGCGAACATTTGAAAGCCTGGGCTGTAAAATCTGTCATTTCAGACCGTTTGTTTTGCCTTCCATATACAATGGGACTATTTGAGCGTAGCAAGTGATTTTGGCTCTTCATTTCTCCGCCCACACATCCTAAGAAATAATAGGACTACAGAGATTACAACATAAGTACTTGCATGTAGATTGAACATCAAAGGGGGAATTCCACCTTCTTTTCCTCCTCTGCAATCTGCATTCAGAAGGAGCAGCACCGATAATACAAACTTTCTGTCTCTCTGCCTTCAGATTCACAAAGCTACATCAGACTAAGGGAACTGCCATTCTGCCTATGGTCAGGTAACAGTGTTACCAACTAAACCAGTGGTCCCCAACCTTTTTGTGGCCAGTAGCACATTCATGTTTTCAGAAGTGTGTGGTGGGCGCCAACAATTTTTCAAGGCTTATTTTGCATTTGTACATTAAATAATACGAAAAACATCATATTTAATATTTTCACCTCCCAGCTCAGAGAGCCGAGAAGCGGCTATATATGAATCCAGAGAGAAGAGAGAAGCTGCGAGGACAGAGAACACCGGCGCCCGCAACCCCGGAGTACTCTGTCCCCAGCAGGCGCGGGGCCCCGGCTTCTCTCCCCTGCTGGGCACTAGGCGGGCCCCGCGCCTGCCGGGGACAGAGAACACCGGCGCCCGCAGCCTGCAGCCCCGGAGTTCTCGGTCCCCAGCAGGCGCGGGGCCGTGGCTTCTCTCCAGCCTAAGCCACGACCCTGCGCCTGCCAGGGACCGAGAACACTGGCGCCCGCAGCCCCAGAGTTTTCTGTCCCCGGCAGGCGCGGGGCCGCAGCTTCTCTCTCCTGCTGGGCACTAGGCGGGCGCACATAAATGCCCTGGCACCCACGGGCACCGCGTTGGGGACCACTGAACTAAACTACTGGGGACAAGAGCATTAACATCTGCTAGTGAAAGCAAGTCATTGCTTCTCTGCCACAGTTATTTCCCCTCAGGGGGATTAGAGTTAAGGGTCATTTGCTGCCCCTCCTATAAACACCTTTCCTCCAGGATTTATAAAGCCACTGGTTTAATTTGCAGCAAGCAGAAGAGTGCCACACAAGAGGTGAGCTCAAACACAATGTACTTTTAAAATCATGCCTGTTATCAGCTGAACCTGCTCTCAGAGGAAGAGCTGTCACAAAAGGAGTGGGGGAGAGGAGGGGGTGTGTGTGTGTGTGTGTGTGTGTGTGTGTGTGTGTGTGTGTGTGTGTGTGAGAGTGTGTGTGTGTGTGTGCGTGTGTGAGTGTGAGAGAGAGAGAGAGAGAGAGAGAAATCCATTGATTAGCTAAAGCCAATTATATTTTCTTCTTTAAATGAATCTTGACAGGCATTTCTGCTTTACCGGGTATTGATGCATCTATTTTTTGTTTTTAAAATTACCATACAGTAATTTAAAGCTGATCCCGCCAAATTACAAATATCTGACAGCCTCAGGTGCCTCAATTTCAAGGACGTTCCCAGAATTACAGCTTTTCCAATAGCACTCCGCAAAACCCCTGCAGAGCCGAATTTACTGGAGTGACATCCTGAACATGCTCTCTCTTATCCCTGCTGTATAGACAGACGAGCTCTTCCTACCCAGTTGCCCCAACTGACATTTCCACTGTGTAAACGTACATTGTTCACCATCATTGGACAACAGTTACCACATCATCTGCAATATACCGGTTTTCTTCTATGCCATACACAGAACACAAACTAGCTGTGGTCATGGTGACCACTGGATACATTTTCATGCACACTGTAGAATAGTCTAGAAAAGTGATTCCCAAACTTTTTACTAAGGGTGGCCCACCAACTAACTGCATTTGGGGGATTTTTTTGCAACCCACCAAAAGTCCAAATCCATTGGGGGGGAAGGGGGCAAAAATCATAGGCCAGTATTCTTTTCCTGCTCACCACCTCCTCATCCCGACCACCCTATGCCCTGGCACACCAGCCCAGGGTGGAGGGGCGGGGGATGAAAAGGAAGCCTGCCCTGCCCTGCCCTCCGCGGGGCTGATGGGCCAACTTTGAGTGAGTGGCACTACCACCCTGTGCACCAGCCGGGATCCACTGGGACAATACTGGTCTGGAAAGGGAAGGAGGTTTGTGACTAAAGCATAAGGCTGGGAGCCTACGGAACAGGATCTGCACACCGCTCATCCAAAGATGTCCCGTGTGATGTGGGCAAGTCACGTCAGGGCTCCATGACTTAGCTTAATCATCTCTGAAATGGGATCAAGACTTCCCTAACAGCAGCTTTGCAAGGCTCAGGTCTTCAAAGTCATAGGAGGCCCTGGGCTGGGCGGTGATGACTCTTTCTGATCAGCCATCATTCAAATGCTTTGTGTCATTTACAACAGGTTACTTATCATTATTAGCCATTTGAAGCCAGGCATCTGTGTGTGGCCTACCAACCTCAAATCAAATCCAGGAGTTTTCATGCCCCTGGGGCACTCAAAAAAGGCCAGAGTAAGAACAAGGATTAAAGTAAAGGCAAGAGTTTTAGAAGGGATCTAAACCCTCACACTTCTGGGGCAGGAGTCAGTTTCTCACTAATGGAGGTTAGAAAGGAACTTTCCCTGGGGGTAAATGAAATCCTAATGCAGGAGTGCTTGAACCTTTTCCCCAAGCAGCCTTTAGTGGCTATTATTGTTAGCCGTGTTGTAGCTGTGCTGGTCCCAAGATATTAGCGAGACAAGTTGGGGAAGTGATGATACCTTTTATTGGGCCATCTTCTGTTGGGGAGAGAGACATGCTTTTGATCTGACACAGAGCTCTGCTTCAGGCTATCGTCAGTGACAGATTACGAAGCTAAATGGACTACTGATCTGATCAAGCATGGCAAGTCCTGCAGTCTTCACTGGACTTTAGCCTTGCAGAGCGTTTGATCACATACACTGTTGTCAAGACAAATGGGTTTTATTTAATATTTAAGGCATACTGAAATGTTTCAAGGTACTGAATAAAACCCATAAGGTTTGCCTGTTCATTAAGGCTCCCAGGCAGTATGTACAAAGGTAATATACTTGCTGCCATACATTTTAATGATCCCCTGCAATTTTTATTAACTAGGAAATGGGATTACATTGCTTTTGGATAATCATTTCTTTGGAAACTCTCTCAGTAGTTCTATCCCAGAGGTATAATCACCTCAATCCTCCCACTACTGGTCTCTTTCCCTTTTACAGCCTCACCACTGCCTAGGAATATCCAGGCACTATGTTTTAAAATATCATCAAGTCTCCTGTCCCTTTTTCATATCTCAGCATTAGGATCACAATCACGAACACCAGCATGCTACACCGGCATTGGATTTATATTGCCTTGATGTGGAAATCTTCCTTTGTTCTCCATAACTGACTGATTACCTCCATCCTGTACAGAGAACATGCTGTCATTTATTTTTTTTCCCTTTAACTCCGATTGTTTGAGAAGACTAAAGAGAAATTAAGCTAAACCAATGCTTGATCCCTAGGTGAAGCACAATGCAATCATTCGCAGGAATGAATCTCCCTCTCTCCTATTACTCCACCAACTCTTAGGATGGTTGGAAGAGACCATTCTTTTTGGAAACAACAAACTTAGTTAAAAACTGGGGTCAGGACTACCAGCCATTTCATAATATTCTATTTTCTATCTCCTGCCTCTATTTCTTAATAAGGAATCTTAAGATATCTTAAGTTGCAAGTCTAGTTTACGAACAGTTTGGCCAAGCATTATTTCCAGAAGAAATATGGTCATGCTGCGATAGAGATTAGGAAGAAAACTTTCTGCACTGTATCCACAATGCCATATAAATATGATTATGAGCTTAACAGACTGCTTCCTTCAACTGTTCTTTGAAAGCCAGAACCTAAAAAGCCATGCGTATAGGAAAGCCTATTTCTGGTTACTAGGTGTTCTCATACAGAGGAAATGAACATACAAAGCCATAAGGAATGTAGTGGTATTGGGAAGAAGGCATTACATAGGCCCAATTCTGGTCTCAGATACACCAGCATAAACGCAGAAATCAATACTAAGGCAACATTGAAGTCATGAAATAAAATGTGGCTAAGTTAAATGTTTCGATGGCTCTGATCCTGCAATGGTGTCTGCCAACATGGAGCTCATTGCAGGATTGGGACCTAATATAGCAACTCAGCTGTCTTGGTACATGGGTGAAATCCTGGCTCATTGAATTTCCCCCGAGGCATTTTCTACTGATGTTTTCTTTGTTGAGGGTGAACTTTAATATAGGGCTCTTTAAGTATATACCCACTGACTTAAATGAGAGCAGATTGGGCTCCAGCTTCTTGGAAGTGGTAAACGAAGAGCATCAATGCTTCACATTTGTGCCATAATATTTTTCCCTCCACTAATGCCAATAAGTCCAGATTTATTTTCTATACTAGTATAAAATACTGATGGAATAACTGGCCTGGAACCTTTATTTAGTTGAGTTTCATTAGTACACAGGATAGTCGTACATACATGACACAGATACAGTAAGGATTTTATAGTAGTTTCAACTACTACAAACATGGTAGAAAAATGAGACACTGCACTCTAAATAATGAGGGGAAACACACACCCCCCCTAGAAATGCACCAACATTTATTTTCATGTTATTGGTTTGTTTGATTTGCTTTTGGCTTAGAAAATAAGACTTCTCTGTGTATTATTTTTTCTCCACAAAAAAAGGTTGAGACAACATAATCAATGAAATATTCATACACCTGCTGTGATAAAAAATCCCATCAAAAACAGGCCTGCCTGTTAGCACCACTGATTTCAGTGGCTACTTCTCTCTCCTAGTCCTATTATACAAATCTTCCCCCCGTCTCCAGACACATGTTGAAATGTGATATTTACTTTAAACTTGTTGGACTGGGATGGGATGGGAGCCACAGCATGCACAAGGCCAAGATTTGAATGAATAAAAGCAGAACCAATTGCTGCTCTTCCTAACATTTTCAGAATGTTCAAGGTCATAAAGTTACTCAGAGTCTCCAGAACTTCACACAAAGTTTACTTCGTATGCAAGGTTTTCTAATTGAATGTTGCATACGAATTTCTCCAAAATACAGGCAAATACTAAAACTTGTATGACCCAAGCAGAAGCGTAATTAGGATTCTACTCCTACAAATTGAGTGACATGGAAGCTAGCTGACCCTATTGCTCAGTGGCCTCCTATTCACTTCTGCACCAGTCCCAAAACTGGCTCTCTTTTATAGAACCAACTTCTGGGGGTGAGGAAGACAAGTTCTCAAGCTTCCACAGAGCTCGACATGAAGAGGCGGTCTGGGTAAACTCGTCTCGCTCACCCAATAGAAGATATTACCTCACCCACCTTGTTTCTCCAATATCCGGGGACCAATGCAGTTACAACAACACTGCATATCTTAGGCTGTCTGCATAAAAAAGTTGTGCCCCTTTTAACTATACTGGTACAGTTCAAGTGATACAACCCCCTTAGCATGGGCTTTATAATGGTATAAAGCAACTTTATGCTTGTATAGCTTAGTCCTGTATCAGAAGGGGAAAAAGCTATACTGGTATAAAGACATCTTTATATTGGTACAACTCTCACACTAGGGATTGTACCGGTGTAACTATATCACTAAAAAAAAAAAAAAAAAAAAAGGATTTATTCTTACAACACCCTGTGAAGTAGGGACTCAGAGCAGGAGGATCCCTGCTCCTACACAGAGCTGCATCAAAGTCAACAGGACCTTGCACCCAGAGCCATTTGCAGACTTGGGGCCTAACAATTCCCTTGTAGTACAAGGCTCAGGGCTTGTCTACACTACCCACTTCTGCAGAAGAGAAGAATGAGGGGGGATTTGATAGCTGCTTTCAACTACCTGAAAGGGGGTTCCAAAGAGGATGGATCTAGACTGTTCACAGTGGTACCAGATGACAGAACAAGGAGTAATGGTCTCAAGTTGCAGTGGGGGAGGTTTAGATTGGATATTAGGAAAAACTTTTTCACTAGGAGGGTGGTGAAGCACTGGAATGGGTTACCTAGGGAGGTGGTGGAATCTCCTTCCTTAGAGGTTTTTAAGGTCAGGCTTGACAAAGCCCTGGCTGTGATGATTTAGTTGGGATTAGGTCCTGCTTTGAGCAGGGGGTTGGACTAGATGACCTCCTGAGGTCCCTTCCAACCCTGATATTCTATTCTATGATACCCACCAGATCGGCTGGCAGTGATTGATCCAGCGGGGGTCNCTAAAAAAAAAAAAAAAAAAAAAGGATTTATTCTTACAACACCCTGTGAAGTAGGGACTCAGAGCAGGAGGATCCCTGCTCCTACACAGAGCTGCATCAAAGTCAACAGGACCTTGCACCCAGAGCCATTTGCAGACTTGGGGCCTAACAATTCCCTTGTAGTACAAGGCTCAGGGCTTGTCTACACTACCCANCTAGTACTCCACCAGAACGAGAAGCGCAAGCGGAGTCGATGGGAGAGCGTCAGCTGTTGACGTACCACAGTAAGTAGATCTAAGTACGTCGAATTCAGCTACGCGAAGTTGCGTATCTTAGATCAACCCCACGTGGTAGCGTAGACAAGCCCTCAGTGTTTGATTTTAAAAATCAGTTAAAGGCATTTGAAACCCCATTGTCAGAATGTTACTAGAGGACTTTACACTTACACAGCATATATCCGGTGGTCTACTAGAGCATTACGAACCATGATGAACACGCCTGGGAAGACGATATTATTAGTTCCTAGTTTACAGAGGAATAAGTGACTCAGGTTAAGTGGCTCAGGGCTTATCCACAGGCAGAGTTAGACCAGTTTGACTAAAGGTGTTATTTTAAATTAATGTAGTAATCAGATGCAAAAGGCTGTGTGGATCCTTATTTTGGCTCAAACCAAGCTTATTTTGGTCTATGTTAGGAACAGACAGAGGGGACTGGATAGAATACTACTTACTCTCACGGGTACAGGTACCACCCGGTTAACGAGGATTTCGTTTCTTATACTTGTGCCTAAATCAGAGCAGACGTACTTCAGCTGTGTTGGTTTTGCCATGCTGTCATGTCTGTAGGAAGAACTAATAACGAATGGGCGGGGCAGGTTTAAATAAAGGACCCTTTCCTCCTAACTTTCCACCCCCACTCTCCCCAGTGAGCATCTTTTTAAAAAATTCCTTCTTGTGTCGGAGAAGGGGAGAACTGGGCATGAAAGATACAAAGAAATATTAGCAGATGCCTTTATTTTCCCCCTCTCCCTTTTACAAAATTATGCAACCTAAAAGACTACACTTCATTTATATGCCTTTGCTACATGCAGTGCCTCAAAAGAAGGACTTAGCAGTGATAATTACATACGTCTCCGTTTAGCAACAGCAATACCAAAGAAGAAACCTATTGAAAACCAAATTTACATGCACAAAACTACTTCAAGACAGTAACTAGATTTGCTCCTTAGAATTACTGAAGACGGCTCTCCACAGGTGCAGGGGTCCACCCAAATGGATCAGCTTGCAAGAGCAGGACCCAAAAGTGTTCTGCTGCACCAGTTTAATTTAAAGCCACGGCTCTAACTCAGACTTTTTTTTTTTTTTAAACCAACATATCTATTCCTCAAAGAGGCAGCCATTCTGAAGAACTTCCTAACACAGTTCCAAGTTACCTACTACTGAACCTGTATTTTCTGCTCTCTTAACTTCATGCCATTGCCTCTAGTTACACTTCCTTAAAAACTATCCTGAATAGTTCTTTGTCTGCACTGATGTTTGCACCCTTCAAATATTTGTTGTTATACTTCTTTCTGCTAGCCTGAAGTTTATTTGCAGACTTAGCCCGTTCTGTAGAGCGCCGCTATTCATCAGTCAGAATTAGTTTACTAACCAAGTCATTTATTTTAGGAGTTCACAGGCTAGTTATAGGAACCACCCTCCCAAAATGCCATGAAACAGGAAAATGCTTAGAGCAGTCTCTTCGTCTCCATGAAGCTTGTTGAACTCCTTACGGTATTCTCTTCCCATGCACATGTGATGGCTACCATCTTAACCTACATAGGGGACTGAAAAGGGATCTCTTGAGCTAAAGGCATAAGCCTCTGGAACCAGGCTCTGTAACAGACTCACATCTTCTGTGGCTTGGGTGCAGAGGAGGGCACATTACACTCTCTGACCAGTAGGTTATATACTTACTCTGGACAGAAGATGCTTGTCCCAAAGGCCTGAGGCACACAGCAGTTTGAATTCCAGGTGAGCCCACCTATGTGATGGCTGCCATCTTGGACTGAATCAGGAATCTTCAGCATTAAAAGTCCATACCTCTATGGCTTGACATAGAGAAGCAGACCCACAACTTACATGATGGGACACTAGATGGGGAGGGCTCTAAGTTACTACAGAGAATTCTTTCCCAGGTGTTTCTGGCTGGTGGGTCTCATTCACATGCTCAGGGTCAAACTGATCGCCATGTTTGGGGTCTGGAAGGAATTTTCCCCTGGGTCAGATTGGCAGAGACCCTACGGGTTTTTTGCCTTCCTCTGCAGCACGGGTCACTTGCAAGTTTAAAACTAGTGTAAATGGTGAATTCTTTGTCATTTGAAGTCTTTAGACCATGATTTGAGGACTTCAGTAACTCAGCCAGAGATCAGGGGGTCTATTCCAGGAGTTTCTGTGGCCTGCAACATGCAAGAGGTCAGCCTAGATGATCATGATGGTCCCTTCTAGCCTTAAAGTCTCTGACAGCCGCCATCTTGGTTGGCACCAAGACCTGAACTGGAGACCTTTAAGCATAAAAAAAGTTTCACTGCTTGAGCTAAAGAGCCAGCCTGCATAGCTGTGAGCTGCAACACACTCAAAACCCACTGGTCAGTGAGTTACACAAACACTCCCCCACTCTCACATGCCCACACCGTCGTCCTCCTCAGCTCATAACCAAAGAAAATCTGACCTTTATATATCTTTTCTTCAGGAGTATTCAGATTCAGTTGTATTCTGGGTAGAACAATGCTTCTATCATCACCTCAAACATCTCCCTATTTAAATAGAGCATGTATACCAACCTACCCCTGAGGCAGGGGATAAAATAATCCTGAGATATCATACCTACCCACCCCAAACAGAGGTCTAGTGTGCTCCAGACCCTGGTCGAACAACAGAATTCTTTCTTTGTATTCCAAGGCTACTGAGTAACACTCCATGGATCATCTTAAAACACACTTTAAGCAGGAAACTGCCCCACCTCCAGTCAAATGCAATCTCTGCAAAAAACTGATATTTGAATTATGCTTGTATATAGTGTGACGGGTTTCCCCCAGGGTGCCACCTGGAACTGGGGTACCACTGAGCCCTCTGACCCACCAGCCTGGATTCCCTTTCACACTGTGCTGCCATGACAAGCTGCAAAGCCTTCCAGGCTTGCACTTTCCCCAGCGTTCACACAGGTAGAGACACACCCAGCTGCAGTTCCACGCAGGCTCTCTGACCACCAGCTACTCAGCCTGGGACCCTAGAGCAGTACCGGCCTGCCCTGGTCAAATCTGGCCAGTGTATGGGTTTAATACCCAGTCCACCTCTCCCTCAATGTGAAGAGAGCAATGCACATTTGTGGTAACCAAGTAGAGATTTTCCCCAAGCACTCCAGTCAAAGCTCTCGGGTTTAGATTAAAACAAAACAAGTTTATTAACTACAAAAAGATAGATTTTAAGTGCTTATATGGGCTAGCAAGCAGATCAAAGCAGATTACTTAGCAAATAAACAAAAATGCAAACTAAGCTTAATATACTAGATCTATAGGGTGAGAATCTGCTAATTCATATCCAAAGAGATTATATAAGCAGGCTGTATATTCTTAAAGGGCAAGCTGCACTTGCTTTACAGCTGGGAATCCCCAGGTGTTTCATACACAGGCTAGAAATCCCTTTAGCCTGGGTCCAACACTTCCCCCCGTTCAGTCTTTGTTATAGCTTTTGCATATGGCGGGAACCCTTTGTTCCAAAGCTTGGTTCCCAGACTGGTTTTGTGGAAAAATACTGACATCCAAGATGGAGTCCAGCATCATGTGGCCTGGTCATATGTCCTTGTAGAGTCACAACAGGTGTGAGTGTCGGGATGAAAAGGAAGTTCTCAGTGTTGTCGGGGACTCGAACCCCAACATCAGGAAGGGTCGCCAGAGCTTCTCCTAAGGCCTATTGTTTTCCCTAATGGCTTATTGCCCTAAATAGGCCCTTCCCAACCAGCTACCTAGACTGAAAGCATCTTATCCAGTGGGCGTTACCCAGGCGTAACTACATTTGAAATACAGATGTAGTTACAAAAATGATACATGCATAGAAATAGGATAATCATATTCAGCAACTCATAACCTTTCCAATGACACCTCACATGACTTATCTTGTCCAGAATGCATCATAATTATGCCATAAACCAATATCATCATCACTGTGAAGAATATGGGTTCAGGGTCACATATAGTATCGGTCTCCCTGTATGCAAAGCAGATGGGTGGATAGGCAGAGTTGACTTTTCAACCTTTGTTTCCTAACTTTTGAGCGTTCGATTCCAAAACTTTAATGCCCTGATGGCAGTTCTTCTGCATAGAATACATGATACAATAAAGTATGTCATATAGCTATATATTTATACCACATAAAGTCAAAAATGTGCTTCTAACAAAATATCCTTCCATATAATCTTTCTATCTCAAGACTATCATGTACAATAACCCATGAGTGTGAAGCAGGAGGGAAACATTAGGTGATGTGAAGAAGAGGTCATTGCATGAAACAGCCTGTCCTTTCCCTCCAAAACGCTCTGTTCAATGCTATATCCTCTCTCACACCACATGCTAACATGGCTTCCTTTAGGACATCCCACCAGTTCATCTTGGTTGGCCTGTCATTTTCTTTCAGTCACGATCTGTAGAACTCTTTTACCCACAGAGTTGTCAGGTCTGTGCTGGAGGTGACCAAACCATCTCTCATTTATGGGTGTTACCATGAGCATGTCTCTAAACACACACATTCCTCACATGGTCTTTTATGCTTACATCACTCATCCATATCAACATTCACATTTCTGTGGGACAAATCATTTGCTCATGTTTCGTCTTTGTTGCCCACTCAATGCCATACATTATAAGTGGATGGACCACCATTTTACAGGCTTTCCCTCTTCCTGTCATATTACACACCACTGCTCTTGCTCCATTTGAGCCAGACATTCACTATCCTAGCTCTAATTTCGTCCTCCATTTCCCCAGATTCTGGAACCCAGATACCTGAAACTTTGCATTTTCAGTATTGTGTGCCCATCTAGTTTCAAGGATCATTTGTCAGTGTTCACATTACTGAAATGACATACCTTATACCAGCGGTTCTCAAACTGTGGGTCACGCCCCCCTTTTGAATAGGGTCACAAGGGTTGGCTTAGACTGGATAAAGCCCGAGCCCCACTGTCCAGGGCCGAAGCCAAAGCCCGAGGGCTTTAGCCCTGGGCAACGGGGCTCAGGTTGCAGGCCCCCTGCCTGGGGCTGAAGCCCTTGAGCTTCAGCTTTGGCCCCCCTGCCCAGAGAGGTGAGGCTCGGGCTTTGCCCCCCACCACCACCCAGGGCAGTGGGGCTCGGGCTGTCTCAGGCTTTGGTCCCCCCTCCTAAGGGCGTGAAGTAATTTTTGTTGTCAGAAGGGGGTCGTGCTGCAATGAAGTTTGAGAACCCCTGCCTTATACTATGTTTTTCCTCTGCTTATTTTGAGCCGATGTCTCGCCAAATCTCTCTCCATTTATCAAGATCCTCTTCTAGCCCTGGCCTCAGGCCAGGAACCTATAATTGAAAGGCTCTGTATCCCCTTACAAAACCCCACAGTCAATTCAGTCCCCCCGGGATTTCAGTATTTATCATCCACCCAGTGCACAAGACTGCCTTGCAGCGTCCTGCTGATCTGAACGCTCATTTAAACAGGTTTCTGCCATTTTCCTTCTAATCTGGCAGCCTCAGAGTATTATTCAGTGCTCCCTCCACCGGTATCTAGCGATTCTTACAAGATAATTCTAAGTCATGTTCATTGTAAGATGATGGGAGTGCAGAACTCTGGCACCATGAAACACACACACAGAAAATTACACGTTTACTGACAGCGATAGAAGAAACGCCAAGTGAAGCGAGACACCTAGCCCAATACTAGAATGTAGTTGAATAAAAAGAAAAACACTAGGTGTCAAAATTAAATGTAACAAAAAGGCCCTATTCGCTTGTCACTCAGAATCCCACACAACTCTATTTAAGGCACTACTCAAGCAAATAAATACCTGTAAGTGTGCCTGGTACAAAACATGCCTCATCTGAAAGTTCTCGTGCAGCGAAGGCTCCATTTGAGTTATACTGGGGTATGTGAAAAGCAAGCAACGGGATTTCTTTCACTGGGATGGGCAAACAGGTGTAACTTGTCAGAACGGGCACTGTGACAAGGTGTAACTCCTGGGAGATGAAGAGTTAACTCCTTGCTAAAGATGGACTTTGCCTATATGAAGAAGAGGCGGAGGGGATTAGGTTAAGGATACAGAGATTCAGGCTGAGGGCCCCTGGTTTAAACAACTCTATTAAAAGCCAGTCCCTAATCTATGAAGAGGAGGGAATGGGGTTAGAGAAGTGAAGTCGGTAATTAAGAGCTCCGATGAGGCTGGACTCCACAACAGGATTAAAGCCTGGTCTTATTTTAGCCTGAATGGGCTCCTTTGATTCAGGCTTTTATAAAACCCTTTGGTCTTGAATCACGTTTACTTAAAAAACGGTTGATGTGCCAAATTGTTCCACAGACCGTGGCAGGATAACTTTTTAAGCGAAGAGATGCTGTTCTTCTCTTCAAAACCAGACACTTCGGCCTCCACTTCACTCTCATCCTGCCCCTTTGCCAATGAGGTGAACACTTCAGTAGATCTCCTCTCCCCCTATGGATTAATAGTTCTGTCAACCAGTGTTGATATACTTCATGACAACCCCTCCTAGTTGCAGATATGGAATTAGGGCACTTTGAATGTTCGGAGGCCAGAAGAGCACTTAGTGTGAACCTGACAAGACCACCAGATAGTTTACCCTAAACTCTGGTGAGCATTTACCACATACTACAGTTGCCAGGGATTTGAGTGGCTCAAGGAATTGGGACCCATTTACCACCTGAGAAGTCTCTGGTTCAAACCCACCTCAGGTCAGTGACTGAAAATTGCTACTAGACAACAACTTTTCTCAATCAGTTTCTAGGAGGAAGGGATACCCACAACAACCCCAATTGGCTGTCTCTGCGGAGAAGGTAAGGACTAATAGATATGGTAAGTGAATTATCCTTGTACCCAGAGAAGTGGTCTCACATGGTTAGCGTTAAGGCATATTGACAGGCGACTGTAGTTTAATCCATGCTCCGTTGACAAACAAGACTTCATTCTCCAGGGCTGTCAAACAGACAAATGCATTATAGCTTCAGAATACGGTCTTGATGCAGTAATGGTCAGGAAAGGTAACTTGGTCCAAACATTCCTTGGCAAAGGCGGCTTTCCCCTGCTTGATAACTTAGCACAGGGGTGGCCAACCTGTGGCTCCGGAGCAACATGCGGCTCTTCAGAGGTTAATATGCGGCTCCTTGCATAGATGCTGACTCCGGGGCTGGAGCTACAGGCGCCAACTTTCCAACGTGCCAGGGGGTGCTCACTGCTCTGCCCCAGGCTCTGCCCCACTCCACTCCTTCCCACAAAGCCCCCACCCCTTCCCCCGAACGTGCTGTGCCCTCCCCCCTACCTTACCCCTCCCCCCGAGCCTCCTGAGCATGCAAAACAGCTGATCGCGGGAGGCATGGGGGAGAGGCGCTGGGGGCTGGATGTGGGGGAGCTGATGGGGGGGCTGCTGACATATTACTGTGGCTCTTCGGCAATGTACATTGGTAAATTCTAGCTCCTTCTCAGGCTCAGGTTGGCCACCCCTGACTTAGCACTTCATTATGCTAGAAAGAAATACATCCTACTTTCAAGAAGAATGAGGCAATAGACAAGCTAGGCAAGTTTCCATTCGTTATCTGGCTCAATTTTTTTGTTTTTCTACAGCGGGGGGGGGGGGGAATTTGAGTCCATGCTTTCTAGACATTCTCACATATTTGCGGTGTTAAAAGCCTCTCTTTTCAGTAAGTTACCTCTAATAGCAAAGATGTTTTTGATAAAACCCCAATTAGGTTTTGACAAAGTACCTTAGAGTCAATTAATTTTCCACCACATTTCCTTTCCTGGGGCAAGTTCTTTAAAATGTTTTTATTTTACTTTGTTTATTTATAATCAAGTATTTAAATAATCTACACAATCTAGTGATGCAGCGCTTCCATTTGAAGCTCCAATTTTCATATCTCTGCTCAATGTGAAACGTATATGCAGTAAATTGGTTTTACTGAAAAGTGTCATTAAAATTTTAGTTAATTTAAATTTGCTTTGGGACTGAATCTGCTCTTAGGTCTTGATCCTGAAAATAATTATATATGTGCTTAATTTTATGCACAGGAACAGAGCCATGGAAGTCAATGGGATTGTTCAGGTGTGTAACATTAAGTCTTTTTAGGATTGGGTCCTCACACTGCTGTATAATCAGAGTCCCAGTATGCATCCGCTTCACTAGTAAACTGAAGTAACTGCTTCCCTGGTTGGGGTTCTTCTTGGGACAATGCACAAGTGGAACGTTAACAGACTGGGAAACACAATCCTGTTTGATGAATTTTTTTAAGTTAAGACAAATTTACGTTAGATAAGCAAAAACATTTTCAAGTGACCTCCTTCCTTTGGGTTCCCCAGTGAGGCATGTCTTGCCTGTATCCATCTTGAAGTTTATAAATTCTTTCGGGCAGGGACCATTTTCATTTTTGTCTTGTGCAGCTCCAGTCATATTGTTGTATTGTACAAGCACCAATGATCATGATGAAGGTTTGGAAAACATTTTCATCTCTGTCCAGCCTGTTCTCATCTAGTCACACTTCATCTTCTGCAATGGTCACAGTGGAGAGAAACCCTTGCTGTACAGTCAGATCTAGCTGAATAGTTTCATCTGGCAATGCTGAATTGGATTGTTTCTTTGCCGGTTGAAGACACGAGCAAGGGGGAACATGGAAAAAAGTAGCAGTAGAGAGATGTCAGGATGTTTTGGAGTAGGAAGAAAAGCAAGGTCCAGACAAACTCATTATTTAAACAATAGCGGGAAGAGCCAGGGAATACAGGAGAAGGAAAGCAGTGGTAGGACTCCAATTTTGCCATCAGAAACCAATGATAATTGAGATGCACTTGAAATGACATCATTAAAGCTTCCATGCCATAACTACTCAAGCCACAGTATGAGAATCATAGCATAACGGTGCTCTTGTACACTTCTGACATAATAGCTGCAGAGGGAACTGAGGTTAGCATATGCTAGAAAGCAGGCTTCTGAATTTCCAGATATATCTGCGAAAGGTTAGTCCCCAGCTCAGAAAAATATCCAGGGTCGCATAAAGTATTTTAAATTCTCCCTCCAATACTGCTTGCGCTATGTCAACAGTAACCCATTTCATCCTCACTCTATCACTAGTAAAATATTACTGTATTATTAATATATCACTTATTTTAATAAAACCAATACAATTAACAATAAAATAAAGTAAAATAAACGTACAGTGAAATCCTGGCTGTAAAATCAAATGGCAAGACTTGCATTAAATTTCAGTGGAACCAGGATTTCACCCTTGGTCTTGCATCTTTTTGTCAATGGCTTGGTAATAAAATGTAATTTCAGGACATTAAATCCTAAGCGGGGAGGGAGACCCATGAAAAAGATCCACACTTAGGTTAAGATATTGATTTGGTGGGGGAGGGGAGAGAATCACCTAAAAATCTTTTATTTTGCTGCTCTCCAACTACAAACAAAAAACTGACTGCACGAGCGCCAGCCTAGAAGTTATCATGCAGCTCTTTTTTTGGTTAAGGCGGCCATACAATTGTTAAACAATCTCTGCTACATACTGAACTAAAAAGGGAACGGATTTGTTATGTAGGAGAGATTTATAATGTGGGAGATTAACTCAGCCTGTGGAATTCTGTCTCAAAGGAATTGAGCGCAGTTTAAAGTTAGTTCGGCCAAAACTCTAGGGCTGAATAGTCAAAAGAATCCCAAAGGATTTAGGCAACTAACTTCCCTTGTAAGCGCTAAGTAGCTCCTTTGAAAATCCCAACTGGACTGAACTGGACTGTACAATATGGATCATTCCTGCATTGGTAGGGAGATGGAAGAAGATGATTTAAAATGTCTGCCATTTCTACATTTTATGCTTCTAGGATAGTGCTGTGTACATTTTTAGACCCAACAATTTGCACAGTGGCCCTTTAATTATTTTATCACCAAAGGAGCCATCGTCATGGACCAGGACGCCACTTCTAAGACAACAGATCATATGTTTCTTATCTATTTCTAGCAGTGGGATATAGTTAGAGCTGGTAAAAGATAAAATTCAAAATTTGTTTCCTTTCTTTGCATTGAAGTTTTGACAGCAAATCAAGATCTGGAACATTTTTAGCAGTTCTAGATATCGTCCACCCATCAAAGAACAGGATGCAGTCTACCAGCAGAGGCTCTCTCACATTAAAATTAACACATATACACGACCCTATTCTGAGAAATCAAGAAGGGATGACTAAGCTATAAATTAAAATCACATGAAAGGCTAATTGAAGCAGGAGTGTGTAAACATTCAATGTCCATTACACATTTTCCAGAAATTCCTGTAGTTTCAAGGTAGTGCATTTGACAGTGTTGAAAGCTTTTTTCATCTGCTCTTTATAACCCATCCCATTTAACCATGACATTGTTAACAGTTGCTGAAAGCACTGATGCAACATGTTTGGGGAAGGGGCTGCGGAAGGTTAATGTTTTGAATTGGCTGGATCCAACAATAAGAGCTTCTCTGTAGCACTTAAGCATTGTATTGGAAGCAAAGTGTTGACCCCATTTAAAAACAAAACAAAACACAACCAACAACCACCCAGCTGTACATATTCTAAGCTGTCTAGGACACTGCTATTGTAGATAAGCAATGTCTTTATGAAATGTTGATGTGTTTTTGGAATGTTACAAAGAGACATTCACGCAGCTCATCTAATACCCACTGACCTAGTTACCCTACGCTGTGCTTGATTTAATCATATGTCTGGATATCCAAAAGGTTTCAAGTGTTGACCAGTCTTGCACCACATGGCTTGTACTGGTTCATCTGAACCTCTGATTACAAAACCAAAAGCTGTTCAACCTCCACCTCTCTTCGATCAGCCCGTTCTCTAGTGACCTGGCCATCTACAAAGCTCTTGAGCAGTCATGTGACTACGGATGTTCTACAGTTGTCCCTAGCTGATCAGGATCCCCAAATCCTTAAGCAAAATGTGGGGGTTTCATTAAATTTGCTGTGCAACAGGCAAATCTTTACATTCAATATCGTAATAGGAATTTCTGTACAAAGAAGCCCATTTTACTGTGATATTGCAATAAAATACTAACATTACCTACTCCAGAAATAAATTCCCATGCATTTGCTAATTTTTAGATTTTGGGTTATAACCCCAAAAAATATATATATATATCCGGCAACCCTGTTTAGATTAATTGAAAGCACACTCAGACACAGTGATGGACACAGAGCTATTCCATAGAGATTTGAACTCTGGCAAGCAAGGTTTTCGTTTTGTAAGCTTCAGCTCTCAGAATTCTCCCGTCCACACATATCTGGTTCACTCAGATTCTTTGCACTGACCGAGTTTATCTGATTGGTTCAGTCAGGTGCAACAAAAGAGACAGCAGCTGACATTACTGGTCAACCCCTTGTCTGGTCCTATGCTGAAGCTGTCAGTTGAAATCAGCATGGAGCGGAAGAAGCAATGAAAGACATTGGCATTTTCAGTGAATCATTTGAGTTGGAAGGGCTCTCTGGTAGGTCATCTCATCCTTCCCTTGCATTGCGGTGTCTGGCATCATTATTTCTAATGAATTCCCAATAGGAGTGTCTAGTCTAGCCTTGACTATCTCCAATTATGGACATTCCACTGCCTCTCATGCACAGCTGGATGCTAGGGTCAAATATATCTATTATCCTTTCAAAGAATGCCGTTTAAAACAAGGTGGAATTCTTTAGCTAAGAGGTACAGTACAAAGAATGTGTGGCTTTATTCTCTTCTCACTGATAGTGCTGTAAATCAGGTGTAACTCATTTAAATCAACGGCGTCATGCCAGTGTAAATCAGGGCAATACAAGTTAAACCTCCTCTCACTTAAATTTAACCATTTAAAGTTAAAACCTATATGACACACCTTTACAAATGATACCACACCACTTTGAGGGCCCGTAGACTTTGCTACTTGATATCAAACTGGAAATGTTAGTATTTCTTCAGTTATTGGTCTTCCTACCTAACATATACCATGTCCTATCTCCACACAGAGTTTCAATTAACGTGCATTGCTTACCACTTCGAATGGATAGTGGAATATGACCCTAAATGCTAGTCATTACACATAGCTGCATTTCGTAACTCCCTAATGGGCTATAACATATACACTTGTGATCCAGAAGGCTTAGAGGACAAAGGACCCCATTTCTGATCTCACCTACCCTGACAGATCAAGCATCACCCCACCCTAAGAACCAAGATCACAACTTTTCTAAGCCATGTGCACCCAACAACACATGCTAACAAATTGTGATTATAAATGGAGCGGAACTACCACTCCACTATAATGTGGGCCCAAGTTTTCTGAAGTGGAAGCCAGCCTCTGACTTGTTTTTTTTCCAAGTTCCGAGTAGAGCTGAAATATCAACATCCAGAGAAAAATTAACCTAATTGTTTGCCATAAAAATATAGCTGTAAACTTGGAAGTTTTGTAAACCTGGAAGTTTTGTAAACCTAACACTTCATCCTCACACCTTTTGATGGAGGATTTTGATCAAGTAAGAGCTCCGGGGGGGACCCTGTTCATCTTCGATTTACAGCGTCAGTGACACATGGCTGACAGAAAGGGTCTGAAAATGGTTGTAAATGCTAAGATAGTGTAACTTGTCCCACCCTCTAATTCATTTATACCCCACTTGAACTTACACCACAGTTTAGTGGCTTTGCCCAATTCATCTAGGGGAGTTGCACCTGTGTACACATGGATGAATTTGGCCCTGGAAGTTTTCTTTTATCCAAAGGTACTGCAGGATTCCCTATATCACCCCAGCCCTTGTTCCCTCCCCCATTCCTGTCTCAGTCCACCCACCCACTGTCCCTCAAAGGACCATCTTTTGAGACAGATGTGTGCGCAGTGTACAGGAACTGGGTGGCATCCCCTTAAATAGTTTGTGAGCCAGCTAGTAGAGGATGGGGAGCCATACTGCAGAAGCCACCCAGTAGCGGCGCCAGCTCTTCCGGCGCCCTAGGCGGCGGAAGGTCCCGCCCCCGAAATGCCGCCCCCAAATTTGAACGGGCGGCCGCGGCGCCGGCACCCCCAAAATAGCTGCGCCCTAGGCGACCACCTAGGTCGCCTAATGGGCTGCGCCGGCCCTGAAGCCACCTTAACCCAACCCAGCAGCAGTGTATAGGTGTAACTATTCCTTGTGCTTGTATGTTTGTATATAGTTAACAAACACAGTTGTTTGGCACCCAGTGGTGTCTGGGTGGTTTTTGTCCACAAACTATTTAAAGGGATATTACCAAACTCCTATACACTGCAGAGGTGGACACAGCAATTCATTCTCCACGCCCCCTTCCCAGTCCATAGTTTCTTTGTTAAGACTGCTAGAAAGGCTGATAATGATGGTGCTGGTGTTTACCTGTATGACTTGCATTAGCAAAGTTCACAATTGACAAATCTAGCAACTCTTATGCATCTACAAAACAAAACAAGCCCAACATTTTTTTCAAACGAGCTTTAAAAGTTTGTTTTTTTAATTCTAGCAAAAAACTGTATAACAGCCCCGACTTCCACTGCTAAGACACGTTCTAGGGAATCAGTAGTTTTACTGGCCATAAAACATTCCAGCTTTCATGAAAGTAAAAGGAGCCTCCTAGCAGAAAGCCACAGAAAAAGAGACACCTGCAAGTTAGACCTCAGGAATTCATTTGTTCCACTAATGTTTCCAAATTAAAGGAGTCTGGTGGTTGTTTAAGGAAAGGAAAATAACTGGACATTGTTGCCTTTTGATTAAGATAACATGTATATTTTTAACTAACTGAAATGAAATCTCAGTGGCATACATTTTTGGAACTTTCAATACGTCAAAATTTAACTGAAGACTAAAGACCAATCTGGCATCAGCTGCATCCACAGAAGCCCAATGAAACCAGCAAGGTGAATTTCTATATAGCATAGACGAAACCTCGAAAATCCACTCACCTCAAAGGAACACAGATCCTTCTGAGGCATGTATTGCTGACTTCTGCAGAACAAGCTCACTTTAAAACAAACAAACAAAACCCCAAGCTTCAAGTAGGTCAGAAAATAAAAAAAATAAAAAAAAAATAAAAACAGAAAAGTTTTGCACAGAACTTCACCCATTCTTTTTCTCCATTTTGAGATTTTCAAAGTTTTCTGACTAGTTCTGGGTTCTTGACCTTCTGGGTGTGAAAAATCCTAGCCACATGCAAATCAAGGATAAAACCACATTATTGCAGTCTTCCCAAGTCTGCAGATAAAGCAGGTGCTCAGAGCTTTCCCAAGCCACCTCTGAGCGAAGACTGATTAAAGACCTAACAGGTTTTCACTGCTGTTATTGGGAACCCAGCAACCAGCAGTAAAATAGACAAAACTCAGGTCAACTTTACTCAACTACCTCCTGTAAGAGCTCTGAGTAGAGCCTGAGCTTGAGAAAGAACACTCAAAGGAAGAGCCCACCACCCCTCATACAGCAGCTCTTGATTGAAGGAAAAATGGGGGGTAGAGAAAGAGAATCAGAGAGAGAAAACTCCTGCTCCAATCTAGCAGGGCAAGAGAAGCTTCAAGTTGATCATATTCCTACTAGTGAGAGAATATAAAAGATGGAAACTCTGAGCAAGTCACAGGGACAATATTCTGGTAGGTATCCCAGCAGATGGGGCTTGGGTTTTCATTGGGACTTATCATTTTACTTAGATCCTCTGGCTACAAAGACCCAGCTTTACAAAGGTATGTCAGCTCCTAACTTCCACTGGTTTCTGAGCCCAGGTGTCTAATAACTCTGTCCATGTCTTGCAGCAGTTCCTCAGGTGTTGTAAATGGACATCGCTTTACTGAATTGAATGAAGATATGTTGATTTACAGCAGCTGAAGAGCTGGTACCTTGTATATAAAGAAGTGGGTGAGCCCAGAGGAAAAAGTGACCATTTATTTTATATACCATACACACAAAACAGGTATACGTCTTATGGAGTTTATAATTTAGATGAGGCTTTGTAGCTGCACTGGTTTCAACTTAAATATTGTTTTTAAAGAGATGTAGTTAAATGGTTGCAAACTTTGGTGTAGATATTCTTTTCTGGTTTAAGAGTAGCTTATTTTGCTTTAGTTTAAGCCTGTTCCCAATTTAGTCAACCTACCCTGAAATATCAGTGTCTACATAGCCTTTGGTAGTTTGACTCAACTGGTTTAAAATCACATTTTTAGCTAAACTGGGGCAACTTTCTTGCACAGAGAAGCCTGAAGTTAGAAAAGAAGGAGGGGGGGGGGGAGAAAGAGAGAGAGAATGACCAGTCTTGGCAGAAGTGGGAGAAAGAAAACATGTAGTGAAGAACACAATGTAGGGGAAAAAACTGAAGCGATATAATGGGTGGAGAGAAAGAAAAGGACAAGAGGAAACAAACACTGAAAAGAATACTGGGAAAGAGGCTATTCTAGGAAAGAAAAGAGGAAGTAGGATGAGGCCAGCAAGGGAAATATATATACATTAAGTTACACTTTAACTAAATGAGGCCCTGATCCTACAAACATGTACTCTTGTGTGTAAAGATAAGGCTAGGTATGCATATGTATAAGTGTTTGTGGGATGTGCACAGAAAGCAAATGGTTTATGTTGCAAATGAATAAAGTGCTTAAAACTATTTCTTTAAAATGAAGGGAAACGTGGCCTTAAGGTAGTGGGGTGACAGCACGGGTATATCTCACACTGGTTAGCATAGCTGACTTACTCTTTAGGTTGTGTCTGGTAAAATTTTTGACCCCTTGGACTTTCTATGTATAGGAAATGAACATTTATTGTTGACTACAATGTAAAATGAAAGTAATGTAAAACATTCATACTGCTGGAGGTAAGATTTAAACTCCTCTGTCCTTTCAGGTTTTACGCGCTTTCCCAACATAGATAAAAATGCTATGCTGCAAATAATACTGAACTTAACCAAATAGATAAATACATACAGACAAATACCATGAATAAGTAATAAGCCTCTTCTGACCAGGGAATTCAAAACACTGCTTGAATTCTTTTGTACCTCCTATTAAGACTTAAGTATTATATTTTGTAGAAATGGTACAACTGTATTTTTTAAGTACCATTTGCTCACTGCATTGTTCCTCTCCATGCGGAAGCACTCTGTCCTAGCAGACATTAATCCCCTGTGGAAAGAGGGGTTGTAGGTTACAGATTATTCTATTGCCTTGAAGAAAAGTAACCAGTGAGGGATAATGCCCTCAGCTTCCTCTCAGTATAGATACCGCCAACAGCTGTCTGGGCAGTTTCCACTGATGGAAAACTTCAGTGCACCTGATAAGGTGATTCTTCATCTATAATGAGAGGACCTTTAGAGTTGAAAAACGATTCCCCCCTACAAGTGCTAACAGATCCGAGGAATGTTTGGCATCACCCCACCCAGGAATAAATCTGACACCCGGGCCGGAGCAAGACAAAAGAAATCTCCTAGTATTCCGCTTCTGCAGCCTGAGGAAGAGTCTGGGGACATGACCAGACAGAACGAGGGTCGTATTAAAGCAGCAGCATTGTCAGACCGCTGAGACCTGACTGTCTAATCCTGTAGCAGGATGACCCCCCCTTTGCAGGGGAGAGAAACTGCATCTTTTTCCAAGAGAGAGACAGAGCACGCTGCAGTGCTAGGGGCCAGCTCGGGGATCAACCCTGCAACACCGCCTCCTTACAAAAAAAGACTTTGTAACAAGCCGCCACCTCTTTAAGTGCCGGTCCAGCCAAACCTTAGGGGCCCGATTCCCTTGCACTGTAACTTCCTTCCCTCCGTGCTCCTTACGCGTCTCCTTGCAAATGCACCAGCGCCTTCCCCACACACACACACCCCCGACAACAAAGCACATGGTGCCTGCCTGTGCATGCCAGGCAAACACACACACACACACACACACACAAAAACCCAGCCCCACACAACGCCTTGCAACCCGCAAAACTTCCCCCGCCTAAAGCGCCGCCCTAGGGTGGCCGAGCCCAGGGGCGCCCTCGCCCTGCTGCCATTGTTCCTGGCAACACCCAGGCGGGGAAGGGGAGGGGAGGCGGATTTCCCGGGGGCCGGGCGCGAGCCGAGGGGACGCCTGGCGGCGGGGGGAAGCGGACAATAGCTCACTGCGGAGCCTCCCGGCTCCAACAACGCGGCCACCTACCTTCGCCTTCTGCCGCGGCTGGGCTCTGCCCAGGGCTCCCCTCCACCGCTCCGGCTGCTGCTGCTTCTCCGCCCCCCCACGCCTCCTCCTCCTCCTTCCCCTCCTTCCCCCCGGCCCTGTGCAGCACGGAGATCTGCCGGTGCAGCGCGGTGTCAGGCAGCCCGGGCTCAGCTGGCATCACGCCTCTGGCGGCGGCGGCGGCGGCTCGGTCCTTTCATCCGTTACTGCCCCCCCCCCCTCCCTGGCAGCTGCCAGGCACGGGTCCCGCCTGGGCATTGCACGGAAAGCCCGAGCGCCTCCCCCTCCCTTGCCCGGAGCTGCATGCGGCCAGCCCGGCTCGGCTCCAGGCAGCCTGTGCAGTCCCTGCGTGCCAGGATAACGGAGTTCAACCAGCCTGGCTTGCAGCTGCACTTGAGGCTGGGGGGGGCAGCAGGCTGAGGCGTGGCAGGGCCAGCCCCGGCAGAGCGGTATCCTGCTTGAGGAGGGGGTTGTGGTTTTTTTCTGCAGCTGGTTGACACGCTTAGTTATATTGTGAATGGTTTGCTCGGGAGACACCTAGCACCGAAGCTGTGCCTCGTGCCTGCCAGCTGGCTCCAGGACAAGGGAATCCCTCGCCCGCTGCACTCAATGCATCCCCCATTGTAGGGCTGACTCCTTTTCTGAGAGCTGCTGCGTGCAATTAAGCAAATATGTGCCCCGAAGAATGTGAGTAACTCCTCAGGTTCAGCGTGCCTACAGCAATTTAGTACTGTCTCCCCCCTCTTGGGAGTTACTGTCAACCCTCAGAGGGGAGCCCTGTTAGTCTGGAGCTGTAAAAAGCGACAAAGAGTCCTGTGGCACCTTATAGACCAGGGGTAGGCACCCTATGGCACGTGTGCCGAAGGCGGCACACGAGCTGATTTTCAGTGGCACTCACACTGCCCGGGTCCTGGCCACCGGTCCGGGGGGCTCTGCATTTTAATTTAATTTTAAATGAAGCTTCTTAAACATTTTAAAAACCTTCTTTACTTTACATACAATAATAGTTTAGTTATATATTATAGACTTATAGAAAGAGACCTTCTAAAAAGGTTAAAATGTATGACTGGCACGCGAAACCTTAAATTAGAGTGAATAAATGAAGACTCGGCACACCACTTCTGAAAGGTTGCCGACCCCTGTTATAGACTAACAGACGTATTGGAGCATAAGCTTTCGTGGGTGAATACAGGCCTGTCTCATCTTACGCTGGGGTTACGTTCCGCGGTCAGCGCCTAAAGCGAAAACCGCGTATAGTCAAAATTACATTGAGTGTAATGGTGGGCAGAATCGCCCACCCTACAGAAACAGTATTTAAATTGTTATTCTCTTTTTTTTTGTTTTTTTTCTTGTTTTTGCCAACCGCATAAAGCTGAAATCGCACATGTTAAATGCGCCTAAGATGCGACACACCTGTACCCACTTCGTCGGATGCATGCCATGCCAATACGTCTGTTAGTCTATAAGGTGCCACAGGACTCCTTGTCGATTGTTAACCGTGACTTTTAACATAGACAGTTTCTGTCTTCTTTCATTACATTATGGTGGAGATTTATATTGGACAACAGGTTTTATTAAAAAATGATCTATAGTATATAAAGGCTGAATTTTTACTGTGATGTGAAATGCAGGACCATAAGACATGCCCAAGAATACAGGTGTACTGTTGTGTTACAAATACAGGCTTCTCACTCTCATAGGGTAATAGGCTGTCTAATGGACAGTAATGAATAGACAACATAGGCTTTGGCTATGGTTTGGCAGTTGTCAGATCAACTGTAGGCTGGAGCAGATGATCTTAGAAATCTGACTTCATTCACACTAAGCAGCAAAATGGTAAGTCCTGTACATTCTCAGAAAAAGGATTGTGAGTAAGCGGACCGTGTGGAAAGTTACAGTGACATTCAGTTGTGAAAGAATTAAGAATATGTCTCCATGTCTCCAGAAATTTAGTATATCCTGTCGATATAGCTAAAAAAAAAATCCAATGTTCTGTCCTGATTAATTTTGGGGGTTCTTTAAAATACTGTCTTTTTTAGAGACAATTGCTAAGGCTGTCTCCAAATTCCCTATGGCTGCAGGTTGCAGTACGGATAGAATACTTTATATTGTATATAACCTATGTAGTGTATTGTATATAACCTATGTAGTACTCCTTTAGGCAGAAGTATAAATATAGCCAGACCTGCCTATGCATTCTGCATATTATAGTTCTTAATGTGCAGGCTTCCCCCCGGCCAAATTGCAGTTTCCATCTTGCCAATGATTCGGTGTATTAAAGTTCCCTTAATGCTCATTGCACAATCTGAGCTAATGCTCTTCATACAACTCCCATTCTCTCCTCTCCTCCCACGTTGACCCCACACGCCTCAGGGCTCTCTTGCCTTATTTTTGCTGTCTTCAGGGTGCCTTGGTTTCCCCCCCCCCCCATCCCTCTTGCTATTCTTCTAGGGCTCCAGCTTTGGGATTTGGGGGTGCCCCTAAAATGCCCAGCAGGTTCTAGTGCAAGATGGTGATGTTTCCATATTCGTGTCAAGCTGCCACAAGTCCCAGGATGATGCAATGTCACAACACTATGTCACCGACCTCTGCTCACCATCTGACTCCTCCCAAATCTCTCTCCTCTCCCCACAGGACCTCACTTATGTCTCACCCCAACCCACACTTCATTGCCGCCAGTCCCTATGGATGCAGCGCTGCAGATTATGAACAGCCCTAGCATGATTACCCATAGAAATGTTCATCCGATACACCCAGCAATTTCCAACACGGCTTATTGTCTGTGCTGCAAAAACACACCTTGTGCACTGTCTCAGTTGCATTGCTTCATTAGGGGAAATTACATTGACAGGTATTTTGATGTTATAGATGCATCCATTTGCCTTTCGCAAATCATCTTAAATCAAAGTCTAGAGGCAGAGAAGAGACTAAATGCTAAAGGTCAGCCAAACTGTACAGGTGTGTCGCATCTTAGGCGCATTTAATGTGTGCGATTTCAGCTTTACGCGGTCAGCAAAAACAAGAAAAAAACAAAAAACAAGAGAAAAATANATAACAATTTAAATACTGTTTCTGTAGGGCAGGCGATTCTGCCCACCATTACACTCAATGGGATTTTGACTAGATGCGGTTTTCGCTTTAGGTGCTGACCGCGGAACGTAACCCCAGCGTAAGATGAGACAGACCTGTACAGCAGTTGAGATAAATGCTCTTTATCTATTTTATAACTAGCATTATCAAATCGAAAAGATTGTGGGGGGAAATGTATCATTGTTGCAGTACTGAAAAAAGCAGTATATGGAACATAAACGTGATTGCAGGGTAGTGCCTCAGAGAAGGCACTTTTTGCAAGATACACAGGACCTAATCCTACTCCCAAGTAGTCTTATGGGCCCAGATCCTCAAAGATATTTAGGAGTCTAATTTCCATTGATTTCAAAGGGAGTTAGGCACCTCCTTTGTGGATCTGGACCACTGGCTTCACATGAGCAAGGTGACTATGATTTAATCCATAGAGAAAGCATATACGTAAGGAGACACAATTATTTATATGACAATAGCGCCTACAGGCCCAACCATGAGCAGGGCTTCATTGTGTTAGGTGCTATACAAACAGGCTCTGCCCTGAAGAACTTACAGGCTAAAGAGACAAACTAGACAAAGGGTTGGAGGGGAAACAGGGCCCCAAAAAAGTGACTTACGCAATGTCCCACAGCAAGCCAATGACAAAGCCAGGAGTAAGAAGCCAGGTCTCCTTACTTCCAGTCCAGTGCCCTATCCACTGGGCCATGCTGCCTCTGTGCTGAATTACAAAATAATCGATATAAACAAATTAAACTAAATTAGAGACAGGTCTGAGTCACAGCCTTTGGATCTGGGATAGCATCTCCCCAGTTTCAGTGGTGTTCTGAACCAGGGGAATGGGTTCAGACCCTTCTCTAAATTACAATGGCCTGAAGAGCTCCGACAATTTCACGCCAGCATTCAAATCTTTGGGCGTCTTATTTTATGTGGCCTAATACTCAGCTTCTCTGCCAAGCTTATCCTTCACTTCTATACCAGGCTTGGTCTGTCCCAAAGCAGCCTCTTTGAGAGGCACCATTTCAGAACCTTGTTTGGTTCATGGCACAATATCTACCGTAACCATCCGTTAGTAGTTCCTCTTCCTCGTGCTTGACGTACCACTGGGAAGACAAGAAATCAGCTAGCTGTCCGGATGGTGTTTGTGATCACACAGGCACTATAGACAGCCTTTCCCTGTCGAGTTCCTGCTAGCTGTCACCTACTTAAACTCATTCCAGGTGCTGATTAGTCAGTGTGATTCAGCTCTGTTAGAGTTTCTTCTTTACTGCTTGGTCGCTCCATTTCTATTTGATTATTTCCAGTGCTGCAATATCACCCCTAGAAGCAGCATCTTCTGGTTACAGACGGTGCGGTTGGATCATGATGGTTTCAGTCTTCCTTGTGGAAAAATTTCAATTATCTGCCTAGTCTGTGACATATCTTAATTTGACCATAACCTTTATCAATACAGCATAGCTCTCGGTTTTCCTTTCTCTCACTCAACGAGCTCTCGGTTAACTAAAATGAGTCACAGCTCCTAAGAATAGTGTACACAAAGCACTGTGCCCACACTGAACAGAAACTCCCCTTTCCTGAAGGTGTGGAGACACCTGAAATGCTGCTGAAAGACCAAGCCATCTGTTCCCTGATAAGTTTGTTTGTATTTTTTTATTCATCGTTTCTAGCTAAGTAAAGGAACCGAAGACCACAGACATTCAAGTGAGATGGAGATCATAATCTCTTGGGATCCATTGTTTTAATTAGCTCTGCTTTCCCCATAATGAAAGTTGGATTCTAATGCTGACCAAATCGCTGTGCAAACTCCCTTCATTGCAAAAGCGGAAGAGTAATGATAAAAGATATGCTTTGCCTCTCTGCTGAGACCTCCATCACAGGTATTAATTTATGCAGATTGTTGGGGTAGGTGATGTTTAATTTTTGGACATTCGGGATGTAACATGCAAAGGACTGAATGGACCTATGCCTAGCTCCTCAAAGGTATCTAGGTGCCTAACTCCCGTGGGATTTAAACACCTAAAAACCTTTGATGATCTGAGTCCTAGAGACTGACAGATATATCCTCTTCCCACTAACCTTGTCCCTTCCAGGGCAGAGTTGAGGTACACTGGTTGAGCTGCGTAGGGAAGCTTTCATCACAGCTACTCATGCCATCCCTTTTTGGTGGATAAATAAAGAACCTGGCTTTTAAGTGTTGTCATGTGTAGGGTGACCAGATATCCCGTATTTAAGCTCTCCTGCAGGTGTCCTGACTTTTTCTTAAAAATGGGCAAATTTGTCCCATATTTTCTGCCTGCCCCCCATCAGTACCAGCAGGTCCTGCTGCTGGACGAATCCCTTCTCACCAGCCCCCCGTCCACCAGTGGTGAGTGGGAATGGGGGTTCAGTGTGTGTAAGGCTGGTGGTGAGGCGCAGCCCCCACTGTGTGCTGGCCACATTCAGGTGTGAACTCTGGCAGAAATCTGGGGGTGCGAGTGCTGTGGCTGGTGGTGAGGTCACCTTTTTGGTTTTGGTTTGTTTATTTAGTTTAAAATTGTTGTCAGAGGTGCCTGAAGTGCTACATAAGCACCTTTTGTAAATTTGTAGAAAAGGAATTAGGAAAATAAAATAAAATTTAGGAAAAGAGGGAAAGTGAAATGATTTTGCGGAATTTTATACTGTCAAACCCCCTGCCCCCACCTATGAACATAAAATTCAGTGGCAGACTTGAACCCTAGAAGCCAGGAAAGTAGTTTCTGGAAGTCAGAATTCAAGTCTAAGGGCTTGTCTCCACTACCGGTGGGATCGACGCTGCGGCGATCAATCCACCAGGTGTCGATTTAGCGGGTCTAGTGAAGACCCTCAAAATCAACCGCCGATTGCTCTCCCATCGACTCTGGTACTCCACTGGAACGAGAAGAGTAAGGGGAGTCGACGGGACCCAGCGCGGTGTGGACTCCGCGGTAAGTAGATCTAAGCTACATCGACTTGAGTTACACTACTAATGTAACTCAAATTGCGTAGCTTAGATTGACTTTTCCCTGTAGTGTAGACCTTCCCTAAGGCACTAATTCAGCAAACATGTTCACACCTGCTTAACTTTACTCATGTGAGGAGTCCCATTGGCTTCAGGGGGAATACTCAGGCAGCATTGAGACATCAGTGAGCTCCTGACGTGTAGAATGCCTTTGTCATGATGTTATACAGTGCTGAAGTCGCTTCTCTCTGTTCTGCCACGTCTGTATTACAAATTTGTTATATTTTGTATTCCAGTTTTTGGAATTTCCAACGTAATCAGCTACGATTTTCTCTCTGATTAGCTCATTTAAGCCTGGCTAGAGAGGATAGTAAACTTCAAGCGAAAAGAATGGGTGTGAAATGAACTCAATAGTTGTGGTTTCATGTAACAGAAAAACAGAAATCTTCTAATATCAGCACTGCTTCTCTTAGTGTCCTTTGGAAAGTATTGTTTTCTCTTCCATCTTCTTGCTAGATGACATAAGACCCATGAGACATGAAAATTCTCCAGTGTGGTTGGTTGGTTGATTGGTTTTTTGAGGTGGCAAGCTGTTTTGCCAGTCAGTTATATTCTTTTTTGCAGCAATGCAACTCTTTGTTCCCCTCATTATTTTCAGTAATCCAGGCTGTTATTGCCTTTGGCCAGAAGATATGCCTAAGCAATAGTTAGAAGATTAAAAACATTACATGAAATGTCTACTGCCCTGGCAAGACATGGCATACCTAGACTTTGGAAACTGGCTTGCTGGTACTTGTACTTTAACAATGATCTCATGGACTGAAAATGTAGAATTTTTTTTTAAGGCAAAACAGCTTTGCTTAAAAAAAAAATTTTTTTTAGCTCCAGCGATGCCATTCCACTGCACGAAGCTAATTGCTAAATAAGTGCAATGTCACTCTAATATGGGGAAAAATAGCCTCACTAATTGTATCTCATCAAAAATAATCTCTTAGGTAACATTGCTGAACAATGATCTTTTTTCCCCATTTAAATGTGGCCTTGTCAATTGCTAGTCTCATAAAAGAATATTAATGCTAATGGAGTTAATAATGATTGTAAACTCCATTAGTGTTGATAATCTTTCCTTTTTCCCCGCCTAGGGATGGGTGAATTTAATGCTTATGAAAGGTGTCAGATTGTCAGTTCCGGACACTGAGGTCCTCTGTTTAGTCACAGAACAGCAGCAGTGGCAGAGCAAGCAGCACTGAAAGGTCCCATCCCAGATCAGGGACCCACCATGCTAGGCTCTACACACACACATAAGAGATATCCTAGTCCTCAGAAGACTTTTGATTAAGGCACAAGACTGGGTTCTGTTTCCAGCTGTGTTATAGATTCCCTGTGTGATGTCTGTCTACGGCCCCCCATTACCATAGTTTCTGAGCGCCTCACAATCTTTAATGTGTTTATTGTGACAAGTGCCCCATGAGGCAGAGAAATGGCATTGTCTCCAGTTTATAGATGGGGACCTGAGGTACAGCAAGATGAAGTAATGTGCCCAAGTTAGTACAGAAAGCGTGTGGCAAACAGGGAACTGAATCTGGGTCTCCTGAGTCCCACGCAAATGCCCCAGCCGCTGAGCCATCTTTCCCCTCTATGCTATAAATTAAGTTGCTCAGTCCCTCACTTTCCAAATCTGTAAAATGGAGCTAACAATCCTTCCTTTCCCCATTTAGATTTTAAGTGCTGCCGGGCACGGGACTGTCTCTTACTATGTGTACAGACAGTGCCGAGCACAATAGGCCCCAACCTTAGATATAAACAATAATAGGCACCACCTACTAACTGCAACAGCTTGGGCAAACAGGTGGGAGAGCTGAGTGACCTCGGGGGCCAAACTGAGCAGGAGCTGGCAGGAGATGAAGAAGGGATCAGGAGGACTTTACTAAGGGCCCAATCCTGCGTTCCTAGTACACCCTAAAATCAGTGAGAGTTTTACAGGATAATTAACAGGCATGCAAGAAATGCAGCTCCAGGCCTTAAATGCATCCTCAGAGAACGTTCCCCGTGTAGATGTCCACCAATAACAACAGGGAACCAACTGAAGGTACAGACTTTATTTCTTGAGACTTAAAACTCTCTGAAGTCTCCTGGAAATGGAGGCTATTCGGGGGGTTGATAGTACAATATACTGTGCTTCATTGTAGTTAATGTTCTTGTTCAATGTGTTCTCATTCCGATAGGCTTAAAACCAATGAAAAATCATAGATTCACAGAAATGTAAGTTCAGAATGGGCCATTATGATCATCTGACTGATCTCATGTATATACAGGCCGAAGAATTTCAAGAGTAACTTCTTGTTCAGCAAGACTCATCTTTTAGAAAGACCCCCAGTCTTAAAATAGTCTTTCCTGTTGAGATTTGGAGGGAACCCTACTTTTCCTAATATGTATATATGGGCTTTGAAAAGTGGAAATTTTCAAGGGTTATTTTTGTTAGCTTGTGTCGCCTTGAAAGTTTAGTTTGTGCATCATAGGAATTATTTGAAACATTCACATCTTTTACAGTTAGAAAACAACCATTTAATCCATTACCCCTGTTTGTTTCTGAAGGCCTGTTTGTCCCTAGTGATTCAAGGGAGATGTTTGCAAGGTGTTTTTCACAATGTCTCCTCCTTGCCTCCCAAAGCTGTTAGGGCCTTATCGTATTGTAATAATAACACCTACAACTTTTCACGTGTAGGTCTCAAAGCGCATTACAATGGAGGTCAGTATCATTTGTTTTTACTGATGGAGAAACGGAGGCACAGAGAGATGAAGTGACTTACCTACGGTGGCCCAGCAGGCCAGTAACAGGTCTAGAACTAAAACCCCAGTCTTCTGTCCACTAGGCCACACTCATGCTCATTGAGCATTATATTAATTGCCAAAATTCTGGGGATAGGCAAGTTTATATAAAATAGAATTTTAAACAACTTCTTATTTCTGAAAAAGATGTTGCTAAAACACATCCACTCAACTCTAGTTTGGACAAAAACATCAAGCACAAGCGATGTCACCATGAATTGCCCTGGGGCATGAAACATACAAACTTGGAAGCCTAGAGTTATCTCTGGCTGAAATGCTTCCAGTAGCATGAGAGCTGTAAACGGTCCTCAGGAGCAGGGGAAGGTAGCTGCCGAGGAGCAGTGGGACTCAACCCGTTCTGCACACTGGAGCTCTGCTCAGCCCAGCATTAGGCAGGGACGTAGACCAGATAAGGGACAAGGAAAGTATATGCATGATTGCATGGAACCAGTGACCATAAATTCAGGGGTCACAGAAAGTATAGCTCCTGTTACAAGCTGCATACTGCCAGCCATTTGGGCCCTGATCCTTCATAGAATATCAGGGTTGGAAGGGACTTTGGGAGGTCATCTAGTCCAACCCCCTGCTCAAAGCAGGACCAATCCCCAACTAAATCCCCAAATGGCCCCCTCAAGGATTGAACTCACAACCCTGGGTTTAGCAGGCCAATGCTCAAACCACTGAGCTATTCCTCCCCCTACATGCATTTAAACAAGTCAACGGAAATGTTGCCATTGACTCAACTGGCGAAGAATCAAGTGTTTGCAGAGAACAAGAACTTATCAATCCTAGAAAACGTATATGCTACTTTTTGTTGAGGGCCATCTACTGGCCCCCTTATCTATTAACAATCCCTGTATATCCAGACATCTCTTTTGCAGAGAACTCTCCTAACTTTGTGCCTCAGATTGAAATACAGCCATGCAGGGGGCTGTGTGGCTGTCCTGAACCCTTGTCTGGGCACTGGGAGTGAGTCTGTCCCCCAGCCTGCATGTAGTTCACTGCAAAAACAAAGTTATTGAGCAAGGGCTGTGAAAGTTACCCTCTACTTACAGCAAGGAATGGGCAGCGTTACCATTGCACCTATTTTTACTCTCTCTTCCCCCGCCATGGCCAAAGCTTGAGGATGCTTCGCTACCATCTCCATGAACTTCTGACAGCTGTGAAATAGAGGTGCAGCTATCCCTGCTAACTGTCAGACATATCTCAGTGCCTGCAACTGGGTTAGCACTGTGAGGGCTTTTGTTTAGCCTTGCCTGAAGCCAGACTATGGAAACACATTAAAAATGTGAGACATTTAGCTGGCTAAATATACTAAAAGAGGCTCAACAAGCTTATTTTTAATACGTGGCTCCTGCTTGTTGGATCACAAGAGCTGAAGTTACTCTAAGGGCCACATTCTGATTTTGCCACACTGGTGTAAATCAGGAGTAATCTCATTTACTTTCACCAGAGTTACTCTGTATCTTTACTGATGCAACCTGGAACAGAATGTGGCCCTAAAAGGTCTAAGATGAACTTGTTGAATCTACATTAGTGCTCTCAGCCTTCAGAATACTCCTTGTGTGTAATGTGTTCTGGTGATTGAGTGAACTATACAATTACATTTATGGAGAGCCTTAGCCTGTGTATCAGGGAGCAGAACCTACAAGAGCATCCATAGTCATAGTCATCTGTGGTTCAAAGAACAAGGTCATTTATACACATGAAGTCTTATATGATAATGCTTTCATAAATCCAGTGAAAATGTACAATACAGCTTTCATCTTTTAAACTGCATTTCAGTTCTGTCCTATAATTCTGAGCCTGTGTGCATAATACCTAAATAGCCCCCTAAATAAAAATACTTGAGTGCAAAACTCATTAAAGCTATCAACCTCCATTCACAAGCCTCCACATTCAAACATCATGCTCAGCACCAAACTGAAACATGTTCAACTTCCTTATTTCCATAATATAACACCAATCAGAATGGACACATCGAATTCCTCTGCATTACAGGCAGATGTACAGCTCCCAGCTCTGACCATGGCTGGATTAAGATCAATCCTCTATGGCTTTGTGTGTGTAGTATAAAAGGTATAAATGGATGTGCACACAAAAAGCAGAGGCTAATGTTCAGGCTGTTGCATGTGGATGCTAGGTAGAGTGTTATAGGCAGCAGGAAAATAAATCAAATATGGCTAATTTTAAAACATCTCCTCTGCCAAAGTTTATAAATATCTGATCAATGAGATTGGTGCCAACAGGCAAAGGGTTCACTTTTCTTCACTAGCAATTCCTGTCTCCCACCTATCAAACTCACTACACCCAATACTTACATAGTCTTACACTTACATAGTATTCATCCACAAAGGGTAGCATGTGAGTTCTCTGCTGCAATATTGATAATCATTGTGTAATGTGTGTACGGGTAGTATTTAGGGAATAACGCGACTATATTGAAAATGATGCCTTATGTTTGTGGAGTAAAAGTTAGTCACCAGGGAATCATATGTCTCCGTGATGGGCCATTGCAGTGAAAGGGAGTTGTCACCCCTCCCTGGTCAGCCAGTGATGTAATGCAAAGTTCAATTGTCTGCCCTTGTTCCATCCCAAAACAGTCAATGGAAAACCAAAGCCAACTGCAAACAGTCAAAACCACTGGGAGGTAAAAAAGAAACATTATAGCAGACAGGGGATTTCCCTGCCTGTGGAGAAAGACAAAAGACTGATTCAGTATATCACAGGGTGGAGAAACACACCCTGCATCAATTCACTGAGAAAACATCTTGTGGAGTGAGGGTGTTTCATGAAAGCTTGGCTCCTGGTCCTCGTGAAGCTCAGCCAGCTCTGCAAACTGACTGAACTGTGGGGAAAACCAATTTTATTAGATAAGAAAGGTAACTATTAATAAGTGTGGGCCCTAGTTTGCATTTTATGATTTTGTTTTATATTGTAACCATCTGTTTCCCTCACTCTCTCTCGTGTTTCTAATGGAACCTCCACTCCCTCCCAAATAAAATTGTGTTTGTTTTGTTGTAAGTGCTCATAAATGCTGTGCTTTATACAGGAGTGGTGAACTAAGGTAAAACTGGTAAACAGGGGCACACTGCTCCTTCGGGGGCAGAGGAGCTGGGATTTCTGTGAGTAGCCAGTGTCAGGGACTCGATATCACAGGGGAAAGCTTCAAGGGGATTAAGGAACTGGGGCGCACCTCTTGTTAACCCGCAAGACAAAGCCAGGGCTAGCATAGCCCACAGGAGAGTGCTTGAGTGTCTGAAAAACTGGTAATGTTAGGGAGTTAGCACTCATCTGCCATAGGCAAGACTTTCTCTCACTAGAGGGAGGGGTGATAAGGTGACTCTCAGTTCTGGGTGTCCTGAGAACTGTCACAGAGATATTATGGAAAATTCAATTGGCCCATGAAAAGCGAGTATGTTAAAACTAGAATGCTTTAATTTGAATAGATCTGATTCTCCACTTTCTCACACTATTGTAAATCAGGTGTAATTCCACTGAAGCCAATAGTTACAGTATTGTAAAAACAGGCTAAGTGAGAGGCTATTCAGGCCCATAATAGTACATAAGAAAATAAGAACGGCTGTACTGGGTCAGACCAAAGGTGCATCTAGCCCAGTATCCTGTCTTCCAACAGTAGCCAATGCCAGGTGCCCCAGAGGGAGTGAACCTAACAGGTAATGATCAAGTGATCCATCCCCTGTCACCCATTCCCAGCTTCTGGCAAACAGAGCCTAGGGACACCATCCCTGCCCACGCTGGCTAATAGCTATTGATGGACCTATCCTCCATGAATTTATCTAGTTCTTTTTTGAACCCTGTTACAGTCTTGGCCTTCACAACATCCTCTGGCAAAGAGTTCCACATGTTGACTCTGCATTGTGTGAAGAAATACTTCCTTTTGTTTGCTGCTGCCTATTAATTTCATTTGGTGACCGCCTAGTAGTTCTTGTGTTATGAGAAGGAGTAAAAAACACTTTCTCATCTACTTTCTCCACACTAGCCATGATTTTATGGACCTCTATCATATCCCCCCTTAGGTGTCTCTTTTCCAAACTGAAAAGACCCAATCTTATTAATCTCTCCTCATACGGAAGCTGTTCCATATCACTAATCTTTTTTTTTTTTCCCTTTTCTGAATCTTTTGCAATTCCAATATAACTTTTTTGAGATGGGGCGACCACATCTGCACGCAGTATTCAAGATGTGGGCGTACCATGGATTTATATAGAGGCAATATGATATTTTCTGTCTTATTATCTATCCCTTTCTTAATGATTCCCAACATTCTGTTAGCTTTTTTGACTGCCGCTGCACATTGAGTGGATGTTTTCAGAGAACTATCCACAATGACTCCAGGATTTATTTCTTGAGTGTTAACAGCTAATTTAGACCCCATCATTTTATATGTATAGTTGAGATTATGTTTTCCAATGTGCATTATTTTGCATTTATCAACATTAGATTTCATCTGCCATTTTGTTTCCCAGTGACCCAGAGCAGAGGGGTTTGGAGTCTGGACCCCTGAGTTCTATTCCCAGCGTGGGGAAGGGTGTTGACTATAACTGTTTATACTAAGTGCACAAACAAGTTTTTCAGAATCCTGATTAAACATAGGGTGGGATATTCAAAGAGGCCCATGGAAAGTCAAGGGGGTTTGTGCTTCTAAATCATATAGCTGCTTTTGAAAATCCCACCCAAATCATATACTAAGGACAATCATTGTCCGCTCTTCATTGAGGCCTGATCCTGCAAAAGCACTGAGGGTGCACAGTCCCTCACAGGATCAGGCCTCATAGAATCATAGAATATCAGGGTTGGAAGGGACCTCAGGAGGTCATCTAGTCCAACCCCCTGCTCAAAGCAGGACCAACCCCCAACTAAATCATCCCAGCCAGGGCTTTGTCAAGCCTGACCTTAAAAACCTCTAAGGAAGGAGATTCCACCACCTCCCTAGGTAACCCATTCCAGTGCTTCACCACCCTCCTAGTGAAAAAGTTTTTCCTAATATCCAAACTAAACCTCCCCCACTGCAACTTGAGAGCATTGCTCCTTGTTCTGTCATCTGGTACCACTGAGAACAGTCTAGATCCATCCTCTTTGGAACCCCCTTTCAGGTAGTTGAAAGCAGCTATCAAATCCCCCCTCATTTTTCTCTTCTGCAGACTAAACAATCCCAGTTCCTCATAAGCCTCTCCTCATAACTCATGTGTTCCAGCCCCCTAAGCATTTTTGTTGCTCTCCGCTGGGCTCTTTCCAATTTTTCCACATCCTTCTTGTACTGTGGGGCCCAAACCTGGACACAGTACTCCAGATGAGGCCTCACCAATGTCGAATAGAGGTGAACGATCACGTCCCTCGATCTGCTGGCAATGCCCCTACTTATACAGCCCAAAATGCCGTTAGCCTTCTTGGCAACAAGGGCACACTGTCGACTCATATCCAGCTTCTCGTCCACTGTAACCCCTAGGTTCTTTTCTGCAGAACTGCTGCCTCACCATTCAGACTCTAGTCTGTGTTTCCATGTGGCAGCAAATTATCCAAATGTCATTAGATAATGAGCTATTATGTCTCTGACTCTCCACATATAACCCTCATAAGCTCGTTATCGGGCTGTTAGAGGAAAAGTGGGATAACAATTAATTGCCCTCAGTCATATGCTTTCTTGCTACAGAAATTTACTTATTTTACCCGTGAGATTATTAGTATTCAGTTTAATAAAGGTATTGGCTCCATCCATCTGAGCAGATAATCCAAGAGTGTCTATGCAAGGGTATGTATTAATGTCTCTGTCACTCTACACAGCAATGATTATCTGTGTGGAAGTGTCATCCACTGCTGTAACTGGACAGATGCAGAATGCCCATATTCTCACATGAGTCTATGGGCTGCATGAACCTAGGAGAGGCCAAAAAAAAAATGGCCTGCCAGAAGATTAGTTAGAGTATGAATGTTTAGTAGTTGGGATCCTATTTAAATAAACAGAATCTCTCTCTCTCTCTTCATGTAGTCAGACATTAAACAAATAGGAAGTGACTAAACTTTGTGATAGATTTGTTCCTGTGATGCATGATATGTCATACTCTAACAATGACTAGTGAATTCCTTTAGTCAATGTATTGCTCAAACAGACCAAGCTATGAACCAACATGATATTACAGAAGGCAAGTCCACTACTTTTCCGCAGTTTTGATGGTTCTTTTGCACTAAGCTAAGAGGACAAAGGTGTAAGTAAAAATAATGTTTAAAAATGACAAGAAGGGGTTTGGCCTTCAGAATCTATGAATAATTCTATAGGAGAGAGTATCATGTCCTTTAGCTCTGTATGGGAAAGCCGAATACTGTAAACCTCACCCCAACTGGGTCTCATTCACCATTTTTCATCATTGGGAAACCATTCTCTTGCAGGACCTGCAATTTCACCTCCTTCTGCTTCCATGACGGCTAGCAGAGCTCCATGCACAAAACTGTGAGGGCCATTCCAGCGACATCATATTTTATGTGGTTGATTTATCTATCCATTCTCACAGACTTATTGAACTTAAATTGGCTTGCATGGTTGTGCTTCCCCCAGCCATATACTAGATTCTCCAACAGGTAATTTTTCACTTTGCGTTCTCTTGTCACACAAACATAGCTCTCCACTTGCACTTTTCTGGCTTAACTCCTTGAGTTCCAATGGATGCCCGGTCATCACTCAGCGAAGTACTGCTCATACAAGCCTCCCCTATGCACTGTTCCTAAAATATATCCCCCCTTAAAGGCATAGTCTGGGGTCATGCAGTTGCCAAGGCTTTAATATATGCCATATAAATTCTTGTTTTTCCCCCCTGGAACTAAGAAGCACTGACCCCATGGTATGAACCTTGTAAAGCTTATGCCCTTTGTTGTGACTGGTTCCTGGAGCAGGATTTTATCCTTTCACAAGAGACCCTTGATTTTTGTTGCTGTTTGTAACCGAGGGCTGGGCAGCCAAGTGGTTGGAGCGCTTGACTTCCAGCCCTCTGCTTGGTCGAGGTGCCTCAGTCTTTAGGGTGGGGGGGAAACCCAGGCCCTCTCACTCCACTGGGTCCCAGCCTCAGGCCCTGTGTAAGTCAACCCCTGAGTAGGGGACCTCCCAGCATAGAGTCTACTGCCCTGGGCTACTTCCTATCACTGCCCCTCCAGTTTGGGGCATGGCCCCTATCGTCCAAGTCACTGGGGTGTCTTGTCTCTAGTAGCACCCCCCCCCCAACCGTGAACCTTGGGCCAGAGGCACTGGAACAAGGGGGGCCAGAGGTCCATGGCCCCCCCCTCCCACTCTTGACTGTCCATAAGGGCGAGCGAAGGGGGGAGGGGCAGAAAGGAGTGAGCAGGGGGCAGGGCCTCAGGAGAAGGGGCAGTGCGGGGGTAGTGGGGACAGGGCCATGGTTTGGGCTCTCTCCACTTTTAGGGTGCTTCCCGCACTAATGCCTTGGGCAGCATCCTGCTGCAATCCCAGGTTCCTCTGGGCAGGGCAGCCATACGTTTGGCGGGGTCAGAACCCCACAAGGTCTCTGTGCTTCAGTCACCTCGTTATCTCTTAGGGTGGGTGCTCCTAACTCTCTTCGTCAGTCTCCTTTAGCCAGGAGATGGTGCTTATTTCCTGGTGGCCGCCTTGGCTAGCAGGCTAGTGACCCTTCCCCTCAGGTACAGAGGCAGCTAGCTCCTGCCTCTTCACCAGTCAGCACTGACCTGAACCAGGTTCTTCTCTCCTTTTCTCCCCCACTCCAGGCCTGGCATTGGCTGCAGGTAGCACAGTGCGGGGCCCATAGTCTCTCTTTAACCCCTTCCATGCCAGGGGGTGGGTTTCTCTGCTTCATCACACCGTTGCTGACTTTACTGGCAGTTTGATTTGCAACAGCAAACCATAGGCGCCGATTCCATAGGTGCTCCAGCCCTGGAGCACCCACAGAAAAAAATTAGTGGGTGCTTAGCACCCACCAGCTGCCAGCTCCCCTCTGCCCCTCCAGCGCCTCCTACCCGCCATCCGCCCTGCCAATCAACTCCTCCCCCTCCCTTCCAGCGTCTCCTGCCTGCCCTGGATCAGCTGTTCCGCGATGTGCAGGAGCCCCGGGGGGAGGGACGGGGCATGGTCGGGAGAGGGGGCAGAACTGGCTGGGAAGAGGCAGGTCAGGGGTGGAGTGGGGGTTGGAAGAGGCGTGGCATGGTTGGGAGCTTGGAGGAAAGGGTTGGGTGGGGGTGGGGACTGGGACAGAGCTGGGGGATTGAGGACCTCCAGGGCCCAGAGGAAGCCGGGGCCTGTGGATACACTGTCTGAGTAAGATACTTCCCTGTTGACCATGGCTAATGGTCCAAAAAGGCAATAAAGATCTTAAGTATGGAAGACAACTCAA
The DNA here is from genome assembly GCA_003942145.1 of Platysternon megacephalum. Lineage (NCBI taxonomy): Eukaryota > Metazoa > Chordata > Testudines > Platysternidae > Platysternon > Platysternon megacephalum. The sequence goes on along the minus strand of QXTE01000030.1, from coordinate 5,732,275 downwards.
TAAAACCCACCTCAAGATTCCTAAATGGTTTGCTAATCACTGAGACTTAGCAGGATTTCTAAAACTTTTACGGGAATGTTAGTTCAAATCACTACCTGCTGCAAACGGAGGCCTTTCCTTTCAGTGTTTTTCCTCTTGAATTATGTGAACAGTGATAACTAGATGCATTGAAAACACCCCAGCTTGCTCTGTGCCAGAAGATCTATGCCACAATTCAGTGATCCTTCATTTGGGAAAGGTTTTCAAGAACTGGGGGCAGTTCATTACTTTCATGCCACTCTAATAAATACTTTGATGGGATCAACATCTCCGTCATGGAGTCTGTCCACTACTAACCATCCCTCCAACACCACTTAGCCCCAAAGGGTTTGGAGACAATGGGCCAGATCCTCAACTGGTGTAAAGTGGAAGAGTCAATGGAGTGGCACTGATTTACAACAGTAGAGAATCTGGCCTGGTATGTATGCACTGGCCCTCTGTGTTATCTAGCATCTGCTTAGTAAAATATCCCTCTAGGAATTCATGATAGGGCTCTAGCTTGTCATGCCTCCATTCCTCTCATTCATCCATACAGTACTTTTTTCAAGGTGATTTAGGAGCTCTGTTATCTCCTTTGCTTTAGTTTTCTTATTCATTCTTATCTGCCCTAGCACCAGCTGTCTCACTTCCCTCACAGTCCCTCAAGCTTTTGTTAATATAATTTAAACACTCCTCCACCCCAGCCTGTTTTCTTTCTTCAATTGCTGCCTTCCATCTTATCTCCAAAGCCTTTTAATTCCACCCTTATTTCCTTGCTCTCTGCTTCTATAATTCATTTAGCTCAAAGCCTCAGCATGACTGCTATTCTCTGTTCATTCCATAGACAGTACCAATATTTTTATTCCTTCACATGTAGTGCCAGGCAATAGCTATTCTTCCTCACTGCCCAACTTTATCCAGGACTTGTCATCATGTCCTATTTGATACCTTCTTTATTTCTCTTTCCCCTCCCCCTCACAACCTCCTTTTCTTTGTTAAATGCAGTTGAATGACTTCACGAAGGCACCGGACACTCCAATTTCTTTCCAAGCAAGAATCTTTGTTGTGATTTACAGCACTTTCCTGATTAAGTGCTTGGCTCAAAAGTGGCCTGAATGCCTTTTACCAGTGAAACTCGAACACTTGAGAGTGTAAACATGCAGCTACAAGGTTTCATCCCATTCTGGGTGTTGCTGCTAAAAATACTGCAGTTGGTTCTAGGCTTTAGGGACTAGCGAACAGAATTCCAAGAATGGGTCACAAAAGATACAAAGGAGGAATTACTAGGCCCAACAGCAAATTACACAATTCAAACCTTTTAAAAACAGGTTTGTTTAATGTATGGATCTGAGGCAATGTATAAGTCTGATGCCGTACCCCGATTTCCTACAGAACCCTGATGGGCACTTCCCATTATTTTACAGATTAAAGTGTCTTTACAAGGACACAGACTATAGCCACACATCAAACATTAGGGGGGTTTCATTCAAAACAAAGTTCAAAATCTTCCTTTGTACTTGTCATTTCACATTTTTTCGCCTCCAAATTTAACTCCCTAGCTACAAAGAACTAGGGCTAGGAGGCTATGTGGATGTAGGACACAGAGCTGAAGTAATTCTGATGGAAGTTCTGTATAATGCCAATCTGCTTTCCTTTTCAGTAATGCATTAACAACAACTGTTTGCTAGTTTGTTAGGCACAAAGATCGGAACATCTGGTGGTGGGATGATGAATGCTTAAATGGCAATGTGTGTTATGCTCACTGGCTTTTTGCAAACTGTATATATGACAGGAAAGCTGGGTGAATACTGCGAGAGACACAGCCATGAATATTCATTTGAATTTTTAAAACAATTTTTCTTTGATTGTGTTTGCATCCCTTTTGGGTTTGCTTTTGAGTGAATGCTCTAGAAAATGAGTTTCCTGGCAGGAATGTTTTCTTTAACAGTGAATATTATTGCAGAATATTGAGAGAAAGTGAACTTCAGGTTCATAACTGTGAACATTTGCACCAGAAACCCAATTCTAAGAGTTATGCTCATCCAGTTTGGAAACAAGAACATAACGGGATCTCTGTCCAATGAAAACAGCACATAATTTGAATGTCAAATAGGATGACCAGACAGCAAATGTGAAAAATCGGGATGGGGGTGGAGAGTAATAGGAGCCTATATAAGAAAAAGACCCAAAAATCGGGACTGTCCATATAAAATCGGGACATCTGGTCACCCTAATGTCAAATATCAAATACTTGCAACTGTTCAGAAGAAATCCAGAGACAAGAAATATTTGCACACATTTTTTGGCATGAATGGTCAGTAAATTTGAGATCTGAAAAAGAGCTCTGTATAAACTTCAAAGCGTGTCTCTCTCACCAACAGAAGTTGGTCCAATAAAAGATATTATCTCCCCCACCTTGTCTCTAATATCCTGGGAGCAACACAGCTACAACAACACTGCAAACAGTAAATTTGAGTAAAAAATCAATCTATTCCTGGGCAATATGCAAACAGAAAGATACAATGTGAATAAATTACTCGTGAATTCAATGAGGAGTCCTTGTGGCACCTTAGAGACTAACAAATTTATTTGGGCATAAGCTTTCGTGGGCTAAAACCCACTTCATCAGATGCATAGAGTAGAAAATACAGTAGAGAGGTATAAATACACAGCATATGAAAAGATGGGAATTGCCTTACCAAGTGGGGGGGTCAGTGCTAACGAGCCAATTCAATTAAGGTGGAAGTGGGCTATTCATAACAGTTGACAAGAAGGGAGGAAAAATCACTTTTGTAGTGCTAATGAGTTCAATGAATTAAGGTGGCCCATTTCAAATAGTTGACAAGAAGGTGTGAGTATCAGCAGGGGGGAAATTAGTTTTTGTAGTGACCCAGCCACTCCCAGTCTTTATTCAGGCCTAATTTGATGGTGTCCAGTTTGCAAATTAATTCCAGTTCTGCAGTTTCTCGTTGGAGTCTGTGTGTGAAGTTTTTTTGTTGAAGAATGGCCACTTTTAAGTCTGTTATTGAGTGTCCAGGGAGACTGAGGTGCTCTCCTACTGGTTTTTGAATGTTGTAATTCTTGATGTCTGATTTGTGTCCATTTATTCTTTTGCGTAGAGCCTGTCCGGTTTGGCCAATGTACATGGCAGAGGGGCATTGCTGGCACAAGATGGCATATATCCCATTGGAATTATTTCCCTGGCCCTAGCAGATAGCTACTTAGGGCTAGTCTACACTGGCAACGCTAAAGTGCTGCCGCAGCAGCATTTTCACGTGGTTTGTGTAGTCACAGCACAGCACGGGGAGAGAGCTCCCCCAGTGCTCTAAAAAACCCACCTCCACGAGAGGCATGGCTCCCAGAGCGGCTCCCAGCACTGGTGCACTGTATACACTGGCGCTTTACAGCGCTGAAACTTGCTGCGCTCAAGGGGTTTTTTTCACATCCCTGAGCAAGAAAGTTGCAGCGCTGTAAATTGCCAGTGTAGACAAACCCTTAGTTGAATTCTTAAACCCCTTATTTTTAACATCCTACATACACACAAAAAAACCCCTGAGTCAGCATTGATGTAACTAGGATATATGCTATATGATCTGCCCTTTTACTGAAAAGCCTGTGACTTGCCTTCAGTGCATGGTTTTAGACATGCTGAGCAGTGCTGCTTACAAACCAAAACTACTGCACCCCCCTACGGACATAAACAGCGGTTTCCTAATTATAAAAAGCTTGAGAAAGAATTTGGCTTGAATGGTTTATTTGTGAAGTTAGCAAATTGGGGATTGATTTTCTTATCTGCACCAAACCCTTTCCCTCCATAAAACGTCAGTTATTTAGAAGGTCTTGGAGGCAGCAATTGTTTCATTCCGTAACAAAGAGCAGCACACCAATGACTGAAGTAGTGGACATTTCCATCAAAGGGAAGAACTAGTCAGGATTTCATGGACAGCACAGAAGATGGTAACATGAGGATGTGATTTGAGGCTAGCTGAATAAATTCACAGAGAGGCATCACTAAAGCTTTTAGCTTGCATGCTCCTGGAGCTGAAACTCCCTCTGTACATTGTAAGTGTTTAATTTTAAAGGTCCTCCAGGGGTCTGGCCTCTGGCAGCATGACTAAACTGAAATGTTCTGGTTCAGGATTAAACAGAACAGAGAGAGGGAGGGACAATAAACAAAGCACCTTAAAATTCCCTTAGGGGAGATACACCCAGTCTTTCTGACACTATTCTAGCCTGAATAACTCAGGCAACTAATTAACAGTCGACTCAAATAATTAACATCTGTGAAAACAGACAGCTTTGCCTTAGGACCATTGAGACACAGATTCAAAGCTGAATGGTACAGTTTATAAGCTCTTGACAAATGCTCATTATCAAATGATTAAGCTCAGTTATTATACATGCGGGTATTTATTTCACCTTTGGATGCCAGTGTGATTTTTTTTTTTAATATTGTCATCAGATAAAATCTGGGGAGTTATATAGAGGATGCTAATAAGTATTCTAGACCACTAATTAATAATGGAAAGAGATGAACATTACTCCGCATTGGTTTCTGCTGTCTAAACAGAACTGGATTCTGATGATCGTGTGGAAAAACAACATGCAGCAGGAGTGACCCGCAGAAAGCAAGCAAACATTGTACATAAATATTTATGTAGGAAGGTTATATAAAAGACTCCTTACTGGAGCATCTGGGACTTCACAGTGATTAATCAACAGTAATCAATATGACCCTCTTCAGAATCCAGGAGACCCACTGCTGCATTGGATTAATGCCTGAACCCACATGCTCAATATCCTGGCCGCCTCTTTTTGGACCCAATCCTGAACTCGGACAAAACTCACTCTGGGACTGGGCCTTTCATTAAGAAAAGCCTGAAAAGAAACATGCATCGCTTATGCTGTGCCAGAAGTCTGTCAAAAGTGGACTCTAGTGAATGCAGGGATAGATGGTATTTAACTCTGTTTAGTCTACCTTGCCAAGTTACAGTGAGGAGATCCCACATACTATGCATCTCAATCAGAATTGGGAGTTGTTAGATCATTCCCTCTCATAGTAAAATCCCTGGAAGGGGACAAAGAAGAAGGAAAGTCCCAGGGCTCCCACCATAGAATTCTTCCTGAATCATTCTGTCAGGGGTGAGGTTTGTCTCTCCACAAAATGAGTCCATCCCATTCCCAAACCTTGCAGATCATGGAGGACTGTGCAGCGGACGGCCTAGTAACTCCATGACAATCCTGAGACCCCAGTGCCGCCCTTCACTTCCTGGCACTGTGACTCCACTGGAGGTGTGGCCCTGGTGATCTTCACAATTCCCCACTTGAAGAGGCTGAGGGGCACCATGGAAATGGTTAGTGTTCCCAGGAACACTCCGTGGGGTGGTGGGAAGGTGAAGTGCGTGCACCCCTCCCCCAAGCACGGCCATGCTCCCTTCCCCACGTCTGCTGCACAGATCCCAACCGTGACAAGAGCACAAAGGATGTGCGCGTGGGGTTGAAACAGTGCCACAGAGCCAGAAGCCTCCTTGCCCGAAGGGTGGAATACACACCTCAAGGGCCACACATGGATCTCTCACCCTGGGTGTCCAAAGATAGGCAGCTAAACTAGTGACTTGTTTTTCAGTGGGGCTGAGCACCTGTAGCTCACAATGACTTGGTGGGAGTTGTGGCTACTTAGCGCTTCTGGAGATGAGGCCATTTATTTGGGTGCCTAAATTAGGCTTTAAGAGGAAGGAGAGTCTTGAGGCTAAAAAAAGAATTCTGGAGAGATCTGGGTCCTGCTACAGATTTCGTACACGGCCTTAGGCAACTCACTTAGTCTCTCTGGGTATGNTTTCAGTGGGGCTGAGCACCTGTAGCTCACAATGACTTGGTGGGAGTTGTGGCTACTTAGCACTTCTGGAGATTAGGCCATTTATTTGGGTGCCTAAATTAGGCTAAAAGGGGGTTCCAAAGAGGATGGATCTAGACTGTTCTCAGTGATAGAAGATGACAGAACAAGGAGTAATGGTCTCAAGTTGCAGAGGGGGAGGTTTAGGTTGGACATTAGGAAAAACTTTTTCACTAGTAGGGTGGTGAAGAACTGGAATGGGTTACCTAGGGAGGTAGTGGAATCTCCTTCCTTAGAGGTTTTTAAGGTCAGGCTTGACAAAGCCCTGGCTGGGCTGGTTTAGTTGGGTTTGGTCCTGCTTTGAGCAGGGGGTTGGACTAGATGACCTCCTGAGGTCCCTTCCAACCCTGAGATTCTATGATTCTATGATTCTAAGAGGAAGGAGAGTCTTGAGGCTAAGACACAGGAAAGGATTCTGGAGAGATCTGGGTCCGGTTCCTCGTTCTGCTACAGATTTCCTACACGGCCTTAGGCAACTCACTTAGTCTCTCTGGGTATCCCCACACAGCATGGGACAGCTCATGCTCTACAGCTCTGCGGGCGGATGGGCTTCAGAGCCCAAACTGCAACGTCAAAGTGCTGTCTATATCGCTCTTTGTAGAGCACTAGCACAAGCCCTGCCAGCTCAAGTCTGTCATCCCAGTCAGAGAGGCTTGCTCCCACTAGATCCAAAATGCCTCATAAACATACCCTCTGTGCCTCAGTGTCACCATCTGTAGAACAGTGATAATTCTCTCTCCACTTACCAGAGTTCGGAAAGGGTACATTTATTCATCTTTTTGAGGTGCTCTGACACTATGGTGATGGGGGCTATAAAAGGACCTGGATGGATACATGGGTCTATAGCTTCCACTGACTTGGGTGCTAGGCACCTTAGACAGCCAGGTGTAGCAAGGTCTCTCCTAACCAAGTGTCAGATCCTGCCTCTGCCTTGGTTTCCCCTTAGAATCAGCCACTCACTGGCTCCCAGCTCTATTACACCTGTCAAAGTTAGAATCAGGACTCACAATTTGTCAGACCACTCTGTTTTATTAGCGCAGCGCTCTGCTAATACAACCAGATAATGTGAGCACCATGTAAGACTCAGACTGTCTTATTTATACAGATAAAAGGGGGGGCGAACTTAACAAGAAAACAAAGGAAGCAAAACTGATAAGTTTTCCTGGGGCCAGACACACACATCTTATTTCCTTATTAACTCTTACCAATCTCCTGTTAATGTCCCATTAGCTTAGGTGCGACTCATTGTTCTATATCTTAATGTTTCTCTTCCTGACAACTATATTTCAACATTCCTCATTCCTGCTTAAAGGAACATACAGCATTTCTTTAATCCATTCTATTTTTACAATATAATTCATTCTACTTTCACAATTCACTGGCTCCCAGCTTTATTACATCACTGCAGTGACCTGGTCCCAGCTCTATTACATCACCGCAGTGACCTGGCCCTCCCGCTAAGTCCAAAACTCCAGCCATTCTGGGATTTAAATCAAAGTCCATCGCAAGTCTTGTGCCCCAAACTCTTCCAGTGAATGCAGCCCTCCTTCTGAAGGTCTATCTTTTTTCACATTGTCATCAGCCCTTCCTCCGGGGCTCATCTCCTTTCTGGGCTCTAATGAGCCCCTTCTTCAGTTTGTATACAGTAGTCACTGCATCTCCTTGCAAGGTGGCAGTATGGGGAGAACCCACAACCCCTCCCTAATAAGGGTTCCCAGCCCTTCCGTTCCCACGGCCTCTTTATACACCCCCAGGCTGGCCTCCTCACTGTCTCTTTCCTGGCTAGGCCTCCTGCTCTTAATAGAGCATGGTCTCCTAGGTCTGGTCTCCCTGGAGTCTCCCTTTGACCACAGCAGGCCTAAATTTTTAATCCCATGCTCTCCATCATGTGATCCTTGCACTCATTCTCTCCATCTGCAGAGCTGGGCGAACCCTGGAGCAGGATGCCGCTGAGCCCGAACCACCTGAAAGGTGTCACCTTGTAACACCAGGTCACTAATATAGACTCAGAGACTTTAAGGCCAGAAGGGATCATCTAATCTGACCTCCTGCACATGCCAGGCCATAGAACCTCACCCCCTGTTCCTATCTAACTTCAAAACATCCAGCTTTGAAAAGCAGGGCCATAATGTTTGTATAGCATTAAAACAATAGAAAAGACTATAAGTACTAGAGTCACAATTCAGACATAGTGGAGAGGGCTCCCTGGTTATAGGACATCAGGCCCTGGGGCACGTTAGAGCAGAAGGACCTTTATGCTAGTGGAGGATTGGACGTAGCTTCATTATGTTCTATCTCACCCTGATACATTCCCAGTCCACTGACACATCCCTTCTCACTGGGATGAGGGGTTCCAGCTAGAGAAAGAGATGATTACTGTACCTCTGCCAGTTCTACACTAATAGAGATTTCCCCTCCACCTGGAAGATTCTCCACTGAGAATTTCCAGGTGGTTTAAGGCCTCTTTGTGCCGAGTAGTGGAATGGAAAATCTGGCCTAAGTGTTAGTGTTTCTAAAATACATGGCAATCTACAGCTGACTGTGANCGGGTAGCCATCGATGTAGCGGGGATCGATCTATCGCGTCTCGTCTGGACGCGATACATCGATCCCCGAACGCGCTCACATCGACTCCGTAACTCCAGCAGGGCGAGCGGAGTTCGCGGAGTCGACGGGGGAGCCGCGGACGTCGATCCCGCGCTGCGAGGACGCGAGGTAAAATACATGGCAATCTACAGCTGACTGTGTATGTCAATTCTAATGTTCTGAAGTGTTAAGGTTACGTTCTGGGCTCAGTGGAAAGATAGCCCGGTGGATTTTGCTCAAGTTGACTAGTAACCGAGAGTACATCTATGGTTGCTTTCACAGTACCATGCAAGGGTTAACGGCAGCAATTTCAGCATGTTGTTGACCTCTCCCTTCTACACACCTGAACGACTTGGCAGATGGGACCTCAAGTGTTAATGGTTTAATGCTTCATGGGCAAATTTAAATAAAATTCTAGCCTGGTAAAAGAGAGCGTTTAGACGGGCTGTCGGATCACATGGAGTTATGCCATTAAGGCTTCATTAATCAAAACGGATACACAGCCCTCCATGCCGTAGCAGACCCGAAAGGTCAGAGATGTGGATTCAGCACTCTGCCAATCTGCTCATCACTGTAAACGCATGGCCTCCTCCAGGGCACCGTCTTGTGGTCTCAGGGCAGCCCTGCAGTTGGTCCTTTGCCTCAGTTTCCTTCTTCATTCTTCAGATCAACTCGGTACAGCCTTTGGAGAATATAAATAGCCCTTTTTATGGGGTTAATTTATTACCAAGAGTCCCACTACCATGAACCAGAATCCCCCCAGCACAGTCCAAAAAGTACATTTGTCCCAACAGTCCGACACCAAGTACAGCTCTGGCATCTCTCACCTTGCCTCACCCCAGCTGCCAGGTAAGGCTCCCACATCTCTCACCATGCCTCACTCCAGCCCCTCTAGCTAGGGTGTTTTTCCACCCTGTTTCCTTAGCAGGTAAGGTTCCAGCTCTTGCCTGGAGACATCACCCCTCCATCATTCCCTAGACTTCAGCCCTCTGTGGTTTTCCAGCTCCAGCTCTCCAGCTCAGATAGCTAGCAGGCATCTCGCTGTGGTACTATCAGCCATCTTTGGCTCTCTGGCCTGGGGAAATGTGCAGGTGACCCCCTGACTGCCTTCCTGCCTTCTGCTTTCTCTTTCTTTTCTTAATTCTGGGTTCTAAAGCTCTCTCTCTAAGTGCTCTCTTGATTTTTCTGGATTCTGAATTCTCCTCTCAGGCTTCTGAACTCATTTATAACGTTTAGGACAGCCCCACCCTCCTCAGTACACCAAACCAGGGTACACCTGGACACCAAACTAGGGCATACCTGGACTGGAACAGCAGAGTTGAGCCCCATTTCATTTAAGAAGCTAGCTACCCTCTTACAAGCACTAAATTGTCTGGGGCGTGGGGTTTTTTGTTTTGTTTTTGTTTTGCTCTCACTCTCCACTGAGGTGGACAAGCCAACGCCACTATTCTATTCTTTCATTAGGGCCTGAGGAAACTCCCATTGAAGTCAACAAGAGTCTTCCTGTTGACTTCAATGAGAATTGGATTGGACTCAAAGAGAACTCAGTTCTTCAATCTGCAAATGGATTCGGGAACATCAGAGAACTTTACATTACCTTAATCCTGCCCTTTTTATTTTCAGATCTCCTCCTATTCCAGAAGGTGCTCAAGAATGTAAATTCTCATGTTCAATCCTCCTGCTTGAAGCTATACATTGCAACTTACTGAGTCTTTGTTTAGCCTTGACAGAGAGGCTAGCACTGACATTTTTTTGCTGTATGATGCAGTTTTTAACATATCAAATAATCCATTGTAAGCAAGTTTAGCAATACTTCTAGCATGTGATGTACATATAAGCTCCAGCTTTGATAGAATGTACTATTGTCTGCTTTGATATAGGATGTATGTCAAGATGCTACATCTCCTAGAATATGCCGACATTACTATAATATTTTAAAGCATTTTATGAAAACTACATAGCTCCAGTATTTCTTCTGTTTGTATGTTGGTGTTATTTTACTTTTGACAGGAAACTGCTGGCACTTACTCCTTACCTTATCAAGTAAGTACAGATCTGTGTAGCATAGGGGGAGTACATTAACCTACTGCCTTAGGGTCTTTGCTGCAAATGAATATCATTCATGCAGCATCATATGGCACCGAGACTGCATTTATAGTGAAGAAAAAGCACATAGTGTTTTGGTCTTAAAAGATTTGTCTCAGAATGTTTTGGGAAAGTTCAAAGGCAGAACTCAAAGCTAGGGCTGGTCAAATATTTGCCATCAAAACTACTGTCCAATAAAATAATTAAGTTTTCAACTAAACAATTTGGAGGGGGGGGGGCAAAAAGTGTCTCCTTTTTGCAGAGAATTTCAATTTTGCTTTGAAAAGAGGAACACCCAAAACCTTAAACATTTCAGCTGAAAACCAAACTATTTTGATTCTGAAATGCACCTGCAGTGCCTCGTGTTTGGGGATGCCTTATGCTCCCATTTTCCTCTGCAGGCCAGGCTCCCCCACCAGACTTCCTCACAGCTGCATTTCCGAATCAAAATATTTCTGGTTTGGGCTAAAATATTTCAGTTTTCAATTTTTGGATCAACATTTTCCACTGGCGGGGTTGGGTGGGGAGGAATTTTTTCCATCTGGTTCTGCTGAAAACCTCTGAACTTCTCACCATCAACAAAAAGTTGCCCTTCACTGTGGGATGCCATTGTTACACTTGTTAATATGTTACATCATCATCTTGCTTCAGCTTCCTTTAGAACTACATTTTACTCTCTGATATTCAAGGTCCGCTCCCATTGGCCTCACAGGTAGCAGCATGTACATAGCAGATTGCACAATTTGATTCATAAAGCCCTGCAAAATGCAGGAATGGACCAGGTCAAAATGCCTTGATAAAGGATGTGCTGGCAGCTCTGTATCAACAAAAGAAATCTGGTTGTGAATCTTACATCCGGCATAGCTTTTAACTGAATTGAAGTTGTCAGCTTGTTGTGTTCCCTTGAGAAACAGTCAGTGGTTCAAATGTGTTAATCGGTAAACTCAGCAATTGTAATTTAAGCCAGTGGCACCACACAACATCCACTAAAATCAATGTTGTAACTGATGGGTAGTGAAAGGCCTTTTTGGTTGACAACATTATTTTAAATCCTGTCAAATGGAGCCAACGAAATGTAAAGGATTGTGGAGATGTGTCGTAAGGCTGAGATTTGCAACCCATCCCATTGTAGATGACCTATCCATTTTGGTTATATATTATTCATTACTTCTAGATTATTCCAGCCTGCTGGCATTTGGGCAAATTGTATATTTAAACCGCTGGTGCAGGAGGGTGTATTTTACACTTGTACTTTGTAAGCTTTGACGTATGAAGAGAAAATTGTATCATTTTAAGGGCTCTTGCATAATGAGACAACCAAGATGAAAAATGAGCAAGCTTGTCACGACGTAGTCAGCACATTCGTTTTTGCTATGAAAACCAATTGAGCAGCTAATTTTAAAGTAAATTGCCCTTGCTTCTGACGAGAAGATGTTTTGACATTTACACTGGCAGTTACCCACTTAGATGGGACTATTTTGGTGGTATTTGAGGGTAAACCAAACCAGGGATTTCAATGGCCTTCTAAATCTAATTTCTACTAACATGGTAGATGCCCTTTGGGCATCAAACCAGAGGTAACTCATTATTTTTGGTGTCGAGTAAGCTTCCAATACAAACATCAGCTTGTGGAGTTGACAGAGGCAGAATGTAATGTGCATCATAAAAAAATTAGGTACCATAAGGAAAAGGGTTTTCTGCTTTGACTATAATCTTTTTTTGTTATTGACAAAAGCAGATCCTTAAACACTTCAGGGGGAATTTTCAAAAGCTCATCACTGACATAGATCTGCTCCCATTGAGGTCAATGGGGGCTTTGCCCTTGACTTAACTGAGAGCACAGTTAGTGCTTTAGAAATTCCAATCCTTCTGCTTTTATATGGCAACCCACGGCGTTGGCAGGGCCGGCGCAANAAAGCAGATCCTTAAACACTTCAGGGGGAATTTTCAAAAGCTCATCACTGACATAGATCTGCTCCCATTGAGGTCAATGGGGGATTTGCCCTTGACTTAACTGGGAGCACAGTTAGTGCTTTAGAAATTCCAATCCTTCTGCTTTTATATGGCAACCCACGGTATTGGGTGGAGACCTGAGTTCAAATGAGCTTTGACGTCTAAGTATAGAAGCTAGCATGTGGACTGACAAATAACCAAATAAAACCTTGGTGATGGCAATCGGAGTGTCATCTTCTTAGACCAAGACTGAATTTGTCCCTTAAATTGTAAGATTCATAGTGTAACTCTGCACTCAAGAGATAGATAACTGGTTATATTAGAGGAAGGAGGGGTCTTCAGATTTTGCACTTGATTCTGCCTCATTGTCCTCTGAGGCTGTTGCTCCTGTTTTAAAAAAAGAAGTTCTTAGGTTTGTGCGGGAAATGCATGCACACAAACACCATTAACAAATGCTGTCTCCTGTGAAAGTGTTGTGAAAATGTACCTGGGAATATTATCTTATAACTTAGCTTGGTGTCTCCTTCTCAGTGAGTATGGTCTCATTTTTTGACTCTGAAATATAACAATGGATGGAATGTTAAAGATGTTTACATGAGCTACAACTGCCAGAAAAAAATCTGGTTAATATTAGATTTCTACTTCAAACAACAAGACATGTATGCAAGGCTCAAGGAAAGTAAAATTAATAGCATTCTTCACTTTCATGAGGGAGGCTATTGGTCCACTATACTATTGAAGGTGATATTCAAGGCACGTTGAGGTCTGTGTCATGCTTGGCACATGTTTGCAGGATCAGGCGTGAGGCAAATCCGAAGCCGGACCAGGGCTGCTCACTCAGATACAATGACCCACTCTTCAAGCAGAGCCTGCAGTAACTCATCCCTCAGGCATGCTGCAGCAGCCTATCCCTGTGCAGGACCCAGGTCAGGTGACCCTAGACACAGGTATTTCACTCTCAGCACCAGAGCCACAAGTTAGTCTGTGCAACAGCACCACTTGGCTAGGAACCTTCCTGCAGCCTAGCGGGGTTACAGACTCCCTAGGCTTCCTGCCCTTGATCCTGTTCCTGCCCCAGTCTTTCCTGAACCTTGTTCCAGTCTGCTTCAGCCTTGTCTATACCCTATTCTGACCTCACTCCAGCCCTATTCCTTACACACTCCAGCCTTGAACTCACCTCCTGACCTCAGACCCTTGGATGGACTGCAAACCGACTTCGACCTTCAGCCTGCACCTAGGCTCCAGTTACGACAGTCAGATCCTTTAAGGATTCTATCAGTCCACCTGTCTTAAACAAAAACCTCTTTGTATATATAATGAAAGTATTAAACCTTGTAACCACAAAGAGCTGAGATGGTTTTATACGTAAGGAACAAAGACCCAGCTCCTTAAGGGTTTTATGTGCCTAGCTCCCACTGAGTTTTGCAGATGAACAGTGCTGTATAACAGCATGGTACCAGTGTGAGTAATGGTTGCTCAGTCTGACCCTTAAACTTTGGGCCCAAATTGGCTTAACAAGGTAGCTTCACCAGAGTGATAACTGGGAGGTGACGTACAAAGATTCAGTCACAGTTGGGCTAGAGGAGGCAAAAGTGTACAGTAACTCTAGGAGTGGCCAGATCTATTCTAGCTGAGGAGGACAGAGTCAGGCACCAGGCCTCTAGGGGCCTGTGGCAGGAGAGCCTGAGGGAGAAACCCCTAGATGGGCCAGGAGGAAACACTGACCAATCAGGAGCCAGCAGGTTGGTTAAAAAGGCCTGCTTCTTCTTAGTGGTAGAGCAGGGGAAGACTGAGATGGACCAGGACCTCCAGCTCAAGTACCTCAGAGCTAGGCCAGAACCTGGTCAGGGCCTTGCCTTCAAGCTGCATTTGTAGTTTTGTTTTGTTTTTATTTTAAGGTGCACACAGCCAAGCTCTGAGTTTGTTATTTTGTGATCTCTCTGTTTAGAGACTGACTCTGAGCTTACAGCTCAGCCCACCCTATTTCAAGCAGGCAGCCCCAAACCTACAGACGAAGGCAGGGCATGCCTGCAGTACCAAGCTCGGTCCCAGGGGGTCACTACAGAGCAGCCCCACCTGCCCCATGAGATCAAAAGGTGTGTTGCCAGAGTAAGGGAGATACGATCAGATCAGTCCTGGCAAGTAACCTAACGTGGCAAAACTTGTCCATTTTGAAATTTTAAATCAGCTACTAAGCTACTAGAACAGGCAAGAATGGAAAAGCAGGAAGAGAAAGAAAAGGGGAGAAATTAACTACAAAACAGCAAGTGACCAAATGGATGACAAAATTATACTGTAAACAGCAACATCTGGCAAAGGCTAATTAATAGCTTTAGGTATTGTTTTCATTTCTATAGAAGCCTTCCTTGATTTATCTTACTGGATCAAATATTTTTCAAGCTATTCTGTCTTATCAATGCTGCCCAAGGTAATCAGAATTCTTCTGGCAGAAGTACAATGTAATGAAATGGCAAATATTGCATTACGAACCCCTGTAATGGAAGTAAACATCTTTCTCTTGTGCAAGCAGAAAGCAATATAGCACAGAATTTCCCCCTAGGAATAGCACACCCTCTTGCAATGCAAAGTGTTTTGAAAGCATTCAGTTTGATCTCAAGGGGGTTTTTTTTGTTGCACAATATACATAAATCAGACACTTAGACGAGTTTGTATATCTGTTTAATATTGGTTATTTTAATTCACTCATAATTAAAAAATAATGATTCTCACCATTTTGAAGAACACAAACCTTATTTTGTTTTGGAAAAGTAAACAGATTTGCAGCATGTTCACAAAATACATAATATGGCGTCTGATCCAGCTCCCCTTGAATGTGGTGGAAAAACTCTAATACACTTCAATTGGAGATGGATTAGGGTACATTTTTTGAAAGACTTTAATTGCCTAAGTCACTTTTGAAAAGGGGATTTAGGGTCCTAAATCACTTAGGAACTTTTGAAAATTATACGGGGTCCTTTAGTTTCATGATTACCATTGGCTGCCATATAGTCAAGGGAGCTTTTTTCTGTAGCCACATGTGAAATCTTTGTACCAGTCAATTAATCATCATTTTGCCTTTGGAGGTAGATAACATTGATTTAGTTGCGGATTGGTCCTGCTTTGAGCAGGGGGTTGGACTAGATGACCTCCTGAGGTCTCTTCCAACCGTAATCTTCTATGATTCTATGAACATAGCAGAGATATTCCCAGTGTTACCTACACTTGGTGTAGGGGATCCCACCAGCACAACTGTAACATTTTATCCCTTGTCACAACTTTACTGATGACCATTGTACAGAATTACCGGGACAATCTGTCCATAAGTGGGGTCACATAGGCTTGTTACAAGTACTTACAGTAATAACTATTTCAGGCAACACCACCATGAAGTTTAATGTAAAAGTGGATGGATATATAAATGGAGATATACCTATCTCATAGAGCTGGAAGGGACCCCGAAGGGTCATCGAGTCCAGCCCCCTGCCTTCACTAGCAGGACCAATTTTGCCCCAGATCCCTAAGTGGCACCCTCAAGGATTGAACTCACAACCCTGGGTTTAGCAGGCCAATGCTCAAACCACTAAGCTATCCCTCCCCCCCATGGGGTCCTCATGGTTACAAAACTGAGGAAATGGCATTTTTATATGTCATATTCCAATTAGACAGAGTGATCTGTGATGTATTGACATAAATTGGAATAACATATGGAGATATACCTATCTCATAGAACTGGAAGGGACCCTGAAAGGTCATTGAATCCAGCCCCCTTCTTCACTAGCAGGACCAAGTACTGATTTTTGCCCCAGGTTGCTAAGTGGCCCCCTCAAGGATTGAACTTACAACCCTGGGTTTAGTAGGCCAATGTTCAAACCACTGAGCTATCCCCCACCCATAGATTGTAATAAATAAGATGGTAAAAATGCTAGTTTCCCCATTTGGCTTTCTCAGAAATATGGGCTGTACCTCCTGAGAGTAGAGAGTGTTTAAAAACATTTAAATAAAATCAATAACACAACACTATAGGAGAGGGAAACAGTAAGATCTGTATTTTAACAAGATATGCGTTAGTTACCTTCTGATGTCAAGTTGCTGAACTTCCCCTTTGTAAGAGAGCCTTATTAGAGACTACTAATCTGCCAACCCTCTTAGCGTTTGGGTCATCTGCAATGTCATTAGTATTCTACTCTTGCCTAGAAACCAAAGGAGAAATGTAATTAAAATGCAATGTGACAATGCATGTCAGATAAAAAGGGTCCCTTCTGCACAAAACCTTTGCTAAACTCATGTGCATTTCTTTGTTTATCACTTACTTATGTTGCTATCTAACATTAATATTCATAAACCTAATATTTTAAAAAGGAGGTCAGAACTTTTGCAATGTGCTATGCCAATCATATTTTAATTATTTTTCTGGTCATTAATGCCCTACGCTATTGGTTGCCCCATTCTCATAATGATAAAGGAAATCGTCTAGCTGTTAGTTACATTTAGGGCCTGGATGCTCTGTGTAACACATGCGTGGCCCAGTGCACCTGTTCCTACTCGAGCCCTTTCAAGAAATTGCTGTGAAGTAAAGGAAACAGGAGTCATGGGAGTGACAGTCATTTAACCAGCCAGCGTATATAAGGAGAGCCAGTAGCTCAGTGAAGAGAGAGACTCCGAGCGAGTGTGAGGTTTGCCCTAGTTTCCAATCACACAGTCTGAGGAAGATGAGCAGGAGCGGCTGCTGAGACCCTGGGTAGAGGGTTTATCTACTGGGGAAGCTGGAGGAAGGCTTGTAGAGCAGTGGTCTCCAACCTTTTCACGCACAAGGTCAGTTTTTGATTTTAAGAGCAGCCCAGGATCTACCCCGCCCCTTCCCCAAGGCCCCGCCCCGCTCACTCCATTCCCCCCTCCCTCCTTCGCTCGCTCTCCCCCAGCCGCACTCACTTTCACTGGGCTGGGGCAGGGGGTTGGGGTGTGGGAGGGGGTGTAGGCTCTGGGGTGGGGCCGAGGGGTTCGGAGGGTGGAAGGGGGCTCCAGGCTGAGCCTGGGGCAGGGGATTGGGGTGCAGGAGTGAGGGGTGCAAGCTCTGGGAAGGAGTTTGGGTGCAGGGGTCATACGGTCACACTGCACCTAATCTCATAGAATCCACTGGACATTTCACGAGTTTTACTTTTTATTAGTGTCATTGGTGGTTTATAGATCCATAATCCTTCAGGGATTGTCACAAATCAGTGTCACATTCTCAACTGTGGGGTGTGCATTGGCCGAGCCTGGGGCAGGGGATTCGGGTGCAGGAGTGAGGGGTGTGGGCTCTGGGAGGAGTTTGGGTGCAGGAGGGGGCTCCAGGCTGGGGCAGAGTGTTGGGGGATAGGAGAGGGTGAGGGGTGTGGGCTCTGGGAGGAGTTTTGGTGCAGGAGGGGGCTCCGGGCTGGGGCAGAGTGTTGGGGGATAGGAGAAGGGGAAGGGTGGGGGCTCCGGGAGGGAGTTTGGGTGAAGGGTGGGGCTGCTGGCACGTCTCTGCAGCCCCTGGGCGGGAGGGGGGCAGCGGGTCTTCATGCACTGCCTGCCCCGCAAGCCCCAAACCTGCAGCTCCCATGGGGGTGAGGGCACCGCGTGGAGCCGCTCCCCCTCATCTCTCCCTAGGGGCCGAAGAAACATGCCAGCAGCCAGCCGCTTCCAGGAGCGGCGTGGGGCTATGGTAGGCAGGCAGCCTGCCTGAGCCCCGCTGTGCTGCTGGACTTTTAGCAGCCCGGAGATCGCGATCGACTGGCAGAGGCTCCAGGATCGACCAGTCAATCGCGATCGACGGATTAACGACCACTGTTGCTCCCTCTTTTTTTGCTCCCACTGTGGGAATTAGAACAGCTGTCCTGTTGACTAGGGGATGCGGAGGGTGACTGGAGCCCAGGAGGCCGGGAGGCTGAGCCCACTGGTGCCGTGGAAGAGCCTAAGGTGAAAGATGATTTACTTGTATCTTTTGATCTGTGCACAACACTTGTGTTACCATTATTATTTTTTTTTTCCTCCTGAAGAACTGATCTCTGTGGGCTAGCTGGAGAGCTAAGTCACTTCAGTGATGTAGCATGCTGAAGGCTCCTGCATAGGAGCACCAGGGGCCTATCAGCCTGAGATCAAGAGGGAAACTGAGGCAACAATAGGCTTGCTGCCCATTGAGGTGAGTTCCTGCTGCACTCCACATGATTGGCAGAAAATCTCCTTATGCTGTCTCCATTGGAAATTCGCTGTGTTTCCATGTTTATAGCTGTGAAGCAGATTAATAAATGATGATGTAGCTGAGTGATCACATTTTTAAATGCTGCTCTTGCAGCTACTGTGCTGGCACTCACCAGGCCTGGGTTTGGTTCCTGGCTCCGTCAGACTCCCTTTGTGATTTTAGGATTTTCAAAGGAGTCTAAGGGAGTTATGCTGGCAACTCCCACTGAATTTCAATGGGAGTTGGGTGCCTAATTCCTTTTAAAGTCCCTGCTTTAATCTTTCTGGTCCCAACTCAAGAGAGCAGTTAAGCAGGTATTTAAACCCATCCCTGTTCAACACAGCACATGAGCACATGTCTAACTTTCATGGAATATGAGCATGTGCTTAAATGCTGACCTGGATAGTGATGTGTCCCTGAATCAGAGCCTGAGCACCTCAATTTCTAATATGTAAAATCGGGATGATCGTACTTTCCTACTTCACCGCGGAATCGTGAGGATATATTCACACATGATTGTGAGATGCTCAGATCTGGCAGTACTGGGGACCCTTACAAGTACCTAGGTTAATCTAGTTTTCTTCCTGGGCACAGATCATAGATCAAACATCTGTAAAACACTTAGAACTGGGGATTTGCCTGAATAGAAAAAGCAGAATCAGGACACCAATGTTTTACTCTTTCCTTTAAGGGCATGATTGTTGAGAGGGATATTTCATAACAAAGGGTGGAATGGTGATTACCTGTATCAGATCATAATATGCAAGGCATGGGAAGTCATAGAGGTTATGAATGATTACTGACAAGACTCCTGAACTCATGTGAGGCTTCTCAAAAACTCACAAAGACCTACCAGTTTGAACACATCATCTCCTTGCCAAAATACCCACAGACTAATGGGATGGCAATAAGAACAAGTAAGACAATGACTGATCTCCTAAAGACAGCACAACGTGATAAAGATTCATATCCAGACCTATTGGATATCAGAAATATACTAACAGAAGAATTGCTAATGGACTGACGGACATGAACTTTCTTTCCCAACACCTTAGAAATTCTAACCTAAGCAAATACTAGACTTAAACGTCACTGGAAGAAAGGAAAAATCACAATAATATTACTAAGACAGACATAAAACTACCACCCACACTTATAGTGTGGTAGCTAGAATCCCAGAGAGTAGACAACCAGCTGGAAGCCAGCAAGACTTGTTACCACCCTAGAAGAGCCTGGATTTAGAGTGTGGAAATAGTTAGAGATACCAGAGAAATGACTGAGATTTAATTGAACACTTGATTTCTGTTGCTACAGGTGCAAAAGGTGAAAACTCCATTAATGAAGAAGCAGATGAGGGAACAAAAGCCTTGGGATCAGTGCCAGCAGAATCATCACAGGCAATAGTGATGACCAGCACTCAACATGTGCATAGATGGACAGAACCAATAAAACCCAGGTCGCCCAAACACAAGCCACAACACAATCACTGTCTTGGGTGGGATGGACAGACACAAAGATCTAGCATCTAATTTCCAATGGAGCTATTGCTTCCTTTGAGTAGAGAAACTGGGACCTGAGGACAAAATATCTTTGCTGTCCAAAAAGTTCGGCACTACCTGCAAAGCTAGTTATTGTATCTGTGATGTTAATTCTCAGACAACACATACTTATAACCCAGAAATAAAGAAGCTACAGAGGGAGATTGCAAGGATAGGACTCTGTTGCTAGTTTGTGCATGACTATGCTAATGCATGTTTTGTGCCTCTGAATGTCTTCACTATGAACAAGAGATCTAACTTGTTGTATCCCAGCCCAGAATCCCCATAATATCAAGCACTGCAACCACTCCACCTCTCATATGCTCTACTCTGGGTCCTGCATTGGGAGGCAGTATAGGGCTGTTTATAGCAGCTCCATGCTGTGTCTGCACAGGAGAAGTTCTCTTCTGGCCAGGGGTGGTGTACTAATGGCTCCTATAAGCTGCTGGAGCAAGTGCCATAATCTATCCATCAGTGATTCCGGAAGCCTGGAGAGACTTCTATCTAGCTGAGTGATCATATGGTTAATTAGAAAGTGCCATGCCTTCTCTCCTGATAAAACTGATGCCCAGTTGCTTATTAAATTTCCCAGAGCTAAGCAAGGCAGACAGTCAGCAGGCTGCATAGCAGTATGTAAAATGTTTTAGGCAAAGACCCAGAGCACAGAGCAGATCTTCTTAAATTCCAGCAAAACTGCATGGAACTCACTAATGTGTCTTGGAAGGATGAAGTGAATACAAAAGATGAGCTGAGCAGATCCAGCTGGTATTCTAATCCATGTTTCCAGGGAGGAGAAGTGTCTCAAAGATAGCACTCATGCTGCTGAGCCAGCCCTTGAGGTAGTAGCATTACTACATTAATAGCGTTGACTTAACTGTAAAAAGGAGATTGTGAACAATATGGTTAAGATTCTAGTTCTTTAACTCTTTGGGACCTGGCCATCGTATGAGCCTTACAAATGTTACCAGGAGACAAAGGACACTTTACCAAATCATAATGATGATTTAAAATATTACAGCTTCCTCAATTCTGAGAAATCCTAACCCAGGAACCTTGCTATCTGGCATCGTCAAACATGAGGCGTGACATGAGGATAATTTTCTTGTCCTATTGTTAACACAACCATTTATTTCTCAATCCCCTTCTCCTTGGGTCAAAGCCTGTTGAAATCAATGAGAACCTTTCCACTGACTCCAAAGGGCTTTGGATCAGGTCCTTAGTCTATGATATCCTTGAGCCACAAATTGTGCCTTCTACTCTTTAGAAAGCATCCAGCTCACTGTGGGTGTTACTGGAAATAATTAATAACCTACACAGCATACGTCAGTGCCACACTTTCTCAGTGTAGTGCTGGACATGACCCTGCCTTTGTAAGTTTTCACATGGCATTTCCAAATAAATACCTTCATGATCACATATTTAACAATCAAAAATGTCTGCCACATTTTTGTCAGGTAGATTTAGAAACTCCACAACATTAACATCTTCCCTCAGAGCACCATCCTTGTCTCCATGGATGTCACCTTCCCATACACCAACATCTCTCACCATGACAGCATCACTGCCTGCCTCAAATACCTACAAGATAATGAATGATGCTTGGAAATCCATCCTAAACTCATCCATTTTCTCCTCACCCAAAACAACTTCACAAGTAACAACAAACACTTTGGCCAAACCATGGGAATAGCCAGGGGCACTAGGATGGCTCCCTAATATGCAAACCTCTTCCTGGCCACCTCAAGGAAGAATTTCTGGCAGAATGCAGCACAAAACCAATGATATACCTGAGATATATCAATGATATTTTAATCCTTTAGACAGATGAGCTAAACTCCCTCATAGATTCCCACCACAACTTCAACAGCCACCCCCCCATCCATCAAACTCTCTCTAGAACACTCCCACAGAACCATCGACTTCTTGGACACCACAATTAGCTTCAACAATGGAACCCTACAGATGACTATATACAAGAAATCCAGAAATCGCCTGTGATGGGGTGCCTGCCCCACACTGGGTTCTCAGGTGTTAATAGAGCCCTAGGGAGGCTACGCAGGAGGCAGCCAATCACAGAAGGGCTTATAGGAGCAGCCAATCAGGGCCAGACAGGCCCATATAAGAAGAGCTATAGTACAGAGCAGGGGAAGTCACTCCCTGGAGCTTGAGGAGGGAGGAAGACTGGCTGCCTTGCAGCAAGCACCCTGGACAGAGCAGTGCTGCAGGCAGAGACCCAGGGAGCTAAAGGCATCTCCTGGTGGGCTGCAGGAATCTGCAGGCTGAGGCCCTGAGGCAAGGGCAAAGAGGGTGCTGGGCCGCGGGGAAGTGGCCCAGGGAGATAGGTCTACAGAGGAGTCAGAGAGGACGCAGTAAGTGGAGGCCATCTACAGGGTCCCTGGGCCAGGACCCGAAGTAGTGGGTGGGTCCCAGGACCCGCCCACCCCCACTCCCTCCCACCCCCACTCGCCACTGAGGAAATGGCTGGACTGAGGGATTGCGATACTGTGTCATGAAGGGGACGCCGCGGTCCTGGGAGTGACAGGGGTCCCTGGAGCAGAAGTTCTGGTGATGAGACATCACCAGAAAAGGGCACACTGGCACACAGAGCTAATGCCCAGGACAGCCAGCAGGAGGCGCCGGAGTGGTGAGTCAAACCCCGTCACATTGCCATACTGACCTCCACAGATCCAGCAACCACTCAGCTGCACCAAGAAGTCTGTTATCTACAGCTAGGAACTCAGATACCACAGAATTTACTCTGAAGAGAAAGTCTGGGATACACACATAAACACTCTTAAAACCACCTTCACTAAACAAGGACACTCCACCAGAGAAGTAGGATCACTTTATAGAATGGTCACTCAAATAATCTGGGAGAACCTTCTTCAATACAGAAAAAAATCCACTGAGTGCACACATGCCTAGTTGTCACCTCCTGTCCCACACTAGGACCCCTATGGGGTATCATCAAATAATTAAAACCCATGCTTGATGGGGGGCCACATCCTGAAAGAAACCTTTGGACCCTCTTCTGGCCTTCAAACAACCCCCTAACCTCACCCAGCTCATCAATAGAAGCAAGCTCCACACAGACCAGGACATACCAACTCAAAGCAGCATCAGACCTTGTCAGAACAACAGATGCAAATCCTGAAGACATATCTCTACTGCCATGACAATCAACACCTCCCAACAACAAACCTTCAAGATCCCTGGGTCCTACACATGCCTATCACAACATGTGGTATACCTCATCCAGTGCATCAAGTGTCCCAACAACAACTGTGTGAATCAAACCAGACAGTCACTATGCTCTTGAATGAACTCACACAGAAAAATGACAAAAGGCAACCTATCACCCATGGGCAAACACTTTTCACAAAGTGATCACACCATATCTGACCTCTCATCCTCAAAGGAAACCTGCACAAAGCTTTCAAAAGATGATCCTGGAAACTTACATTCACAACTCTACTAGATACTAAAAACCATGAACTTAACAGAGACACTGGTTTATGGTTCATTACAGCAATTTGTGACACACGCTACTGTCTGCTAACCCTTAATTGCCTACTTCATTTTAACTGGGCTCCTACAGCATATGTGAACCTCTTATGCTTAACCATTTGTTCCACCTTGTATTTAGCTTGGACACTCTGGTACCTTCTCCAGAACTGAGGAAAACCTCTGTAAAGCTCAAAAGCTTGTCCCTTCCACCAACAGAAGTTGGTCCTATAAAATATATTTCTTTACCTACCTTGTCTCTCTCATATGTGTCAGTCAGTTTATTTCAGTGACACTGCCTAAGATAATTGCAGATGTCTGCATGTGTACTATGTCTTATCTTTCTTGGTAATAATCACTGTGTTCTGGTTATTTAATGTTTTCCAAGATGAATGGCAGGAAGTTAGGACTCTTTAGAAGTGGCATCCATAGTGTTGTTGTAACCATTAATAGGTTTGTACTATGCTCACAGCTGACTGCCAGGGGGTTTCATCTTGCAGAGTGCTGAGCCCCTTATCTTCCATCGCACTAAGGGAATTCTCCCATTGATCTAAGTGAACTGTTGGCAATAAAGCTCTGTGGATGATCTCTTCTCCCTGACAGAGCAGAAATCCTTCCTCCGTCATAAGTACTGAAGGCATCTTTGTTAAATGTAAGATGTAATATTAACTCTCTCTACTGCTTTTCGTAATATAGTTCAGTACGATTTTACAAACAATAGTTTTGCGGACTTAAACTTGGTGTCAACATCACAAAACTCATCAATTATACACACACACACACACACACACGACCAGACATCCTGATATTATTGGGACCATGACCGTCCCAATATTAGGGGCTTTGTCTTATATAGGACTCTATTCTTTCCCACCCCCGCCCCCAGTCCCAATTTTTCACACTTGCTATCTGGTCCCCCTAACACACCCCTACCTCCTGAGACTCAGAATGGAATAACACATACCAGCTGTATTTAGAATCTATGTGGATTTAGACTCTTAAGATACAGGGCAAACTCAGGAAATTACCTTGCTAACAGCTCATTGACTATTTCCATATATGGTATTTATCACTGTTGCTACAAACGAATTCATGGGAAATTTAATTAAGTTCTCCAGAAGAAACAAATGGCTTTTTATCTATTAAGCACATTGGCCAAGTTTATTTTTGGCATATTTCCTTGTCCCATAAAGGTTTTCGATACATTATTTGCCCCTGAGTAATCTTGTTACTAAATTAAGCCTGAGGTCTACATTAGCTCACTGTGTACCATAGAAAATGTTGATAACTGCAATGCACTGCACCTGCAACAAGCGATGCTTTAAATATTTAAAAGCCCTGGTTCTCAAATAACACTTGCGGAGAGATATTTATTTATTTAGTTCCCCCCTGTGGATCTTCTACATCCTGAAACAGATGTATCCAAATTATGCAGTCAGCAATATGCATCTGGGCAGCTTCTCCTGCCCAGGATGTATACAAACGTTCTTGGAAAGAAATTTCTGAAATAAAGAATGGAACAAATAACAATAACTATCAATAAGACAGGGCAAGATGAGACAATCAGTTGGCAGTAGAATGCACATTTTCCCCTTATCCAACACAGTGATGTGTCAAAAGGCATCATACAAGATGCAGGATAGGATGGACCTTTTTTGACAAAATATTGGCTTCTCTCTGTTGCTTGTTTAGGCAGGGATAGAACACAGTCATGAATCTAGAAGAGTTTAGTTATATGGGAAAGACAAGCAATAGTGATATCTAATGCATTTTAATAAATCTTTATGCATATGCATACAATATATAATCTGACTGGAAGAGATAAGAGGTGAATTTAGCTTAGTAATATATATCGAGATGGCACTGTACGCACAGGAAATATTACTGCCCAGTTCTAATGTGGACCAGCAACTTCCTGTTCCTTTGATTATACAAACTAAGCCCTAATATTGCCAGCTGTTCCACATGGGGAAAGGGCCTCCATTGATTTCACTGGAGTTCCACGTGGGCCATAGGTTTCAGAGTGGTAGCCATGTTAGTCTGTATCAGCAAAAACAACGAGGAGTACTTGTGGCACCTTAGAGACTAACAAATTTATTTGGGCACAAGCTTTCGTGGGCTAAAACCCACTTCATCAGATGCATGGAGTGGAAAATACAGTAGGAAGACATATATACATAGTACATGAAAAGATGGTGGTTCCCTTACCAATTCTAACGAGACAATTCAATTAAAGTGGGCTATTGTCAACAGGAGGAAAAATCACTTTTGTAGTGGTAATCAGGGTGGCCCTCTTCAAACAGTTGACAAGAAGGTGTGAGTAACAGTAGGGTGAAAAATTAGCATGAGGAAATAGTTTTTAGTTTGTGTAATGACCCATCCACTCCCAGTCTTTATTCAGGCCTAATTTGATGTCCAGTTTGCAAATTAATTCCAGTTCTGCAGTTTCTCGTTGGAATCTGTTTTTGAAGTTTTTTTGTTGAAGAATTGCCACTTTTAAGTCTGTAATTGAGTGTCCAGGGAGATTGAAGTGCTCTCCAACTAGTTTTTGAATGTTATAATTCTTGACATCTGATTTGTGTCCATTTATTCTTTTGCGTAGAGACTGTCCGATTTGGCCAATGTGCATGGCAGAGGGGCATTGCTGTCACATGATGGCATATATCACATTGGTAGATGTGCAGGTGAACGAGCCCCTGATGGCGTGGCTGATGTGACTAGGTCCTAAGATGATGTCACCTGAATAGATATGTGGACAGAGTTGTCAACGGGGTTTGTTGCAAGGATAGGTTCCTGGGTTAGTGTTTTTGTTGTGTGGTGTGTAGTTGCTGGTGAGTATTTGCTTCAGGTTGGGGGGGTTGTCTGTAAGCGAGGGCTGGCCTGTTTCCCAAGGTCTGTGAAAGAGAGGGATCGTCCTTCAGGATAGGTAGATCCTTGATGATGCGCTGGAGAGGTTTTAGTCGAGGGGCTGAAGGTGACGGCTAGTGGCGTTCTGTTACTTTCTTTGTTAGGCCTGTCCTGTAGTAGGTGACTTCTGGGCACCCTTCTGGCTCTGTCAATCTGTTTCTTCACTTCAGCAGGTGGGTATTATAGTTTTAAAAACACTTGATAGAGATCCTGTAGGTGTTTGTCTCTGTCTGAAGGATTGGAGCAAATGCGGTTGTATTTTAGGGGCATGTAGGTAAGTATAGCGGTAAGTAGGTTTCCAGTATAGGGTGGTGTTTATGTGACCATCACTTATTTGCACTGTAGTGTCCAGGAAGTGGATCTCTTGTGTGGACTGGTCCAGGCTGAGGTTGATGGTGGGATGGAAATTGTTGAAATCCTGGTAGAATTCCTCAAGGGCTTCTTTTCCATGGGTCCAGATTATGAAGATGTCATCAATGTAGCGCAAGTAAAGGAGGGGTGCTAGAGGACGAGAGCTGAGGAAGCGTTGTTCTAAGTCAGCCATAAAAATGTTGGCATGTTGTCACACACAGAGAAATCAGCTTGCTGGATTGGGGCTTACTTTAGCACATCTTTACCCCCAAGTAAATGCTGTCCTGGTATATAAAGTGTTAACGTTGTGTAAGGGATGGGAATTGGTCAATTTCAGGGTATGTGCTGGGAGAAGAGACACCTGATAATACTATGTACGCAGCAACGGACACCTTTGGAACTACCCAGAAACTGAAGACATGATGACTGGACAGTGTCAGATACCTGTCCCTCACAGGCATTCTTCCCTGTAACATGAAAGTGGCAGCCTGCTTGGTAAATGGAGTATCTTGCTGTGAGTATATTAAACCAGCATCCTATGACCTGTGTTGGTTGCTGCTGAGTTTCCAAGTGCAGTTTAAGGTGCTAGATTTGACTGATAAAGCCCTAAGTGACTTAGGTCCTTACTACCTGAGACCCTGTGTGAAACTGCCACAGCTGAGACTTTCAGAAGTGCTTGAGCTGAAGCCCTATTAGAGTAATAGAGGAGCTACTGGGTGGTATTTTTTTTTAATTATTATTTTTAGGGCCTTGCTGAATTGGAATTCAGTCCCTACCCTGCACCCTTTTGGTCTAAAATAGCCCGAATCTGATGACCTTTCAGGGACTTTGCATAGCTCATCCTTCTCCCCAGGCAGTTCAGAATGAGAGATGAAGGGGATGTCCTGCTGGACAAATGCACTGTATCACCAGGTCACGTCATAATGTGATTATGTGTCAGGGGTCTTAAAATATATTTCTAAACATCTAATGTTCTGCAAGTCCCTTACGGAATTTTGGACAGCCCTATTAAATTCAGAACTATCCTATAGAATCTGAGACATGTTATTTACTGAAAGCTAAGATTCCTTTTACAAATTCAGTAGCTCTTGTTAATTCCCAGTGGATGTTCAACTGTTTTACTTCTTTGGTCTTTCTAACACAGATATGTGTTTCTGACCCATCTATTATTCATAATTAAACCATTGCTTTGTGTGGTGAGGACTTCATGCTGAAGGATATTGGCTTGGCGTAAATCTCATGGACATTTTAATTATTTCAGTTTGAGCTTGGATAAATTAGCCAAAAATCAGCTGTACAGCCTGTACCACGGTAGCTGCTTGATTCAGAACAAGGCCTTAAAATGAAGATAATGACACAACCAAAAAGATCAGGGCATAAAAAGGTTAATTCCTTGCAAAGAGGGAGCTCCTCTTATATTTCTGGACTGTTTAAGTCCTTGCTTTTTTAGGACAAAATAATCACCTATTTAAATGAGAAAGCGAACACATGGTAAAATCTCAGATTGCATCCTATGATTTGGAAAGTGCCATCCAACCCTGATTGTTAGGATAGCTCCCAGACTATTCAGTCATATGGAAGAAAATCCAACATTGTGCTGCCCACGACCTGTCATACTTAATTACATTTATAATTACTTAGTCTGAAAATATTTTGTTTGATGTTCCCTTCTAATCATCACACTCTCCTGGTTATTTTACAGTTCGGTTGATATTTGCAAAACCATTTACTTTGAGCTGGAAAATCTTTTGGAAAGTGATTTAAATACAAAGTAAAGGGTGCAAATCTGTCAGGCTTTTTTGTTTGTTTGTTTTGTTTTTTTGTTTTTTTAACATGAAACCACTTTTAGATATTGCTGATAGATTTTCTTGAGCTGTATCCTAAACTGGAAGGGTAGCCACGCTGAACTAATCTTTAGTCTGTGCTGCCCTCTGCTGCTAAGATCACCAAATGGCAATTATTTCCATGTATGTAATGTAGAAGATTAAATGTTTCTCACCTTTATATTTAGAACAGTGGTTCCTAAACTGTGGGGTGCAGCACACTTGTTGTCTGGCTATGTTGTGCTGGCTATTTCTCCTTTTTTGCATTAAAAGACAGCTAAAACTATATTAAATACTTTCCCACTATCTGTTCCCAAGTAAACAACGGTTGTAGCTGACATATGGATGTCATTCAGTGACCCAAGTAATCCATGCAATCACAAATGAGAGGAAGGAGAGGTGTCTGCAGGACACTCACTCTCTTAAGTGACTGAACTATGAAAAGCTTGGAAGCCCTGGCATGGAACATATGTGGTGTTAGTAGTTAGGGGATCGGTCTTCTCTAATTTAAGGCAGTTGAAAGCTAGAATCAAAGGCCAAATCTGGGCCTTCATTTCCCATTCTGAACTGCCCGGGAAGGAGTTTGGGCTAACTAAGGACTGCAGGATTTGGACCCTGATATGCAAATTAAGTCCCAAATCCTGCAAATATTTAGGGTATGTCTACACAGCACATAAAACCCCCGCGGCCGTGAGTCTCACAGATTGGGTCAACTGAGTCAGGCTTGTGGGGCTTGCGCTATGGAGCTAAAAATAGCCAGGTGGCAGTTTTGGCTTGGACTGGAACCCATGCTCTGAAACCTGGTGAGGGGGAAGGTCTCAGAATCCTGGATCCAGCCCCAGCGGGAACATCTACATGGCTCTTTTTAGCCTTGTAGTGCAAGTCCTGCACACAAATCAGTTGACCTGGGCTCTGAGACTCAACCACTGTATAGATGTAGCCTTAGACAAGTTGATCTAAGTGGAACTACTTGCCTGCTTAAAGATGAGCATGTGCATAGTGCTTCGTTGAATGGAAATAGGCTTATTTGCATGCTCAAAGCATATGTGCACTTGGTGTGTCTTGTAGAATTGAGGCTTATCTCCTGCTATGTACTCTTTATGGCACTTTTAGGGTGTGGGTGGGGTGGGGTAGGGTGTGTGGGGGAATGGCATCTGCTACATCTAAAGAGAGAACTCAAAACCTCAGCACTGAGCATCCTAGAAAGTAGGGAAGTTCAGACATGAACCTCTGGATTTGTTAAACTGTGGGCCCACTACAACTGAAGCCTCTAACGGCTCTTGAAATCGTTCTGAATTAGAAGAATGGCACTTTTGTATTTGAGTTGAAAGTCATTTTGAAGCCACTACACAACCCTACTCTGCCCCATAACTGGCTGTTTTCATCCAGAAGAATAGAAAATTGAGCATTTCAATGAGGGACAGACCCAAAGCCTATTGACTTCAAAAGCCTGATTTGACGTCACTGGGCTTCGGATCAGACCCTGTCCAGAGTAATCTGCACTTGAAATGACTGTAACCAAACCCGTCTTTCAGTAAAGATAATGGGATGATGCCACAGGAGTGAGAAACCAATCATCTAACTATACACAGGCAATTTGGGAATGGAGCCTCCGCCTAATACCAACAAAAGCAAATGTGTTGTGGAGATGTTGCCTTGGGAAAGAAATAGGGCCATTTACATGAATGAGAGCTTCAGGAGCATGGCAAATCTTAAAAACTGCAGACAGCTTTCCCCCTAAAGACTGTAAGAAGGAGAAATGTTAAAACGGGGATGGGACGTGACAGAGATCCAAGTCCCACCTCTCCAAGAATAAACAGCAATGAATATCTGATGATGAATTGCACATGAATAGAGAGATGCTTTCTGTAAGGTTGCCAAGGTTCTCCTGCTCTCTTGCACACATTCTGTTTGATATGGATAGCCCAGCTATTTTCAATGGGAGCAGAGTGGGTGCTGTGTTTGGGTTACTCTGCTGCTACCAAACAGATGAAGTGCTTGTAGTAAACTATCTCCCCCCTTGCTGAATTGGCAGGTTGGCAGCCCCAAAGCTGGAGGCACTCAAATGCATTTGGTCCAAATCCATCTTGCATGTTGCCTGACATTGATAGTGGAGCAGATGAACATGAGTAAAGTCTCCACAAAACCCACTTGTTTCAAGTGTTTTCCCCCAAAGCTTGCTCGGCAAACACACCTGTCAGCCTGGCTATTGTTTGGTATTGCTCTTCCCCTTGGACTATCCAGGAACAGTCTTTCCATTGAGTCTCCCCCATGAGAGGACGGGGCTAGTCTGAAAACTCGACCATCTTGGGGTTGTGTTTCCTCATGTCTCTGCAATAGCTTTCATTCTAGGATTGTATTAGGCAGAAATGTTAGGTATATAGAGAATATTGGGAATGTACGATATCGTGGGGCGTGACTTCATCAGATCTCAGAAGACAGGGTAGGTAAAGCCTACTAAGTACCCGAAGAGGAAAATTCCAGCCCCCCCAGCACCCTAAGGAAAATGACAACGACAAGAAAGGGGTCTTTAAATGAGCTGTTCTTTTAACATTTAGAAAGATGTAGGAAATGAATGGCTGCGATAAAAAGACGTGAGATTAAGTGTAGAATTCTGCCCTAACCTACCCTTCATGCAACCTCACTGATTTCAGGGCACAATTTTAGCCCATCATGTCCCCACCCCACCTCCTTCTTGATCTGTCCCAGCAGGACGGCTAGACACTCTAGCATGGGTACTCTGCCTTTCATATTTGGAAAGCTCCTAGCATATTGGGGGTGCTATCAAAAAGCTCCTAATGTACACAATCCTAATATTTACTTTTGTGGGCACTATACGGAAGAGGAGCTAGTATGCTGACCTACTGTTACAACATCTTATTCAGCTTCAGCACCCAAAGCATGTGATTATTAGTAATCTGGTGAAAAATGTAACAAAGTTTGCTTAAAAATAAAAAAGGAAGTTACAATAAATAAACTGCCTGGGAAGAAGGCAATAAAATTTCTCTGGTTGGAATCAGGACTCAGTTTAAAAACAAGTGGGTCCAAAACAGGACGTATTTAATATTTTCCTTAATATGTTGTGCCATTAAAGTTTCAACATCTGGAGGAAAGCAAAATGATCCCAATAAAAGAGCACATCATAAGACAAGACATCTCGACGTGTAGTGTCACCTCATTGCTTCTGCCCACACAACTTCCCTTTCTCAAGTCACAATGTTAAGAGAGATTTTTTTTCCTTTGACTTTCTCAACAGGACATGGTGAGCTCATAAACAGGAGATTTTGCTCTGACTGATTTTGAAAATTTGAACACAATCAAGACTTTGTTTCCATCTTCATTTGTGCTTTCTTCAATGGATTCCCATTAAGTGAACCCCTCTTTGCTAAGCTAATCATGACCAGCTTTCATATCTACTTACTGGAAAAGTTCTTACGCTGGGGGGCTGATCATGAAAAACACTGACCCCAGGAGTAATCCTTACTCATATGAGTAATCACACTGGCTTCACTGAATCCAAGGGAGATCAGCAGCTCACAGGATCAGGCTGAACATACTGAAATATTTTGTTTTGTATTGAAAATTGTGTGAAATAAGAGAAGATAATGCTAACAGCCCAGAAGGATGTTTATAGCAACCACCATATCTATACCTGCTTAGAACCTCCTCCATTCAAATAAAATAGCCCAAGCAGAACTTTCTACATCCAGTGAAGAAATGTGAGTCAGATACTCTATGAAGTCCACTACAAATGTTGCAATGGCCGATCTATTACTGGGAGGCAGCCCAGAAGCAGTTGGGTACAAAACCCTAAGACAGAATTTGCCAATGTTGGGACAAAATTCCAACTAATTCCCCATAGAGCATGCATCACCCCGAATTATTCTGATGTTCTTGCACCAATAGCAACCAAGTTCTTATGAAAACAAGCCACAGTTTCATAATAGATAACATCCTATACATGCTGACTCTGCCCTATGGATTGATGTGATAAACAATGGTGCCTCCGTACCAGAGGGAGGGGGCACATTAGAAATGCCAGGATGGATAGGATATGAGTAAGGCTACGTTTATGTCACGGAGGTCATGGAAGTCACAGAATCCGTGACATTCTCTGCTTCAGGCCCAGGGGCTGCGGGACTCTGGAGCTGGCAGCCAGCGGGGCTCTGACAGGGTTCCAGCGACAGGTGACAGACTCCTCAGGGTTCCAGCAATGGGCGACAGCCTCACGTGGGGGGAGGGGGGACGCCTTNGGACTCTGGAGCTGGCAGCCAGCGGGGCTCTGACAGGGTTCCAGCGACAGGTGACAGACTCCTCAGGGTTCCAGCAATGGGCGACAGCCTCATGTGGGGGGAGGGGGGACGCCTCGGGTGAGCAGCTGGGGGTGTCCCATTTTCTCTTTGGGAAATATGGTCACTCTGCAGCTACCAGCTGCTGTGAGTGAAGGGGGGCCCCCTTGCAGCTTCCAGCTGCCAAGGGCAGAGGGGGAACCCCACAGCTCCCAGGCACCACTGTGGCGCGGGAAACCACGGAGCTGCAGCAGCAAAAGTCACAGACAGGTCACGGTTTCTTAGGGTGACCATATGTCCTGATTTTATAGGGACAGTCCCGATTTTTGGGTCTCTTTCTTATATAGGCTCCTATTACCCCCATCCCCTGTCCCGATTTTTCACACTTGCTGTCTGGTCAACCTATGGTTTCTGTGAATGTTTGTTTATTGTCTGTGATCTGTCTGTGACTTTTACTAAAAAGAACCATGACAAAATCTTAGTCTTAGATATGAAGTATCACCTCACTGATGTCTCAAAGTGAAAAATGAGGGCAGTTCAGTCCAAAATATGACTAGAGAGGGAGCCAGAATAAACTTGACTGTGAAAGGAAATTCCCTAAAGAATCTCTTAAAAACACTGGAAAACAAACAGAAATATAGAACTTCAACACAAATCAGAACACTAAAATCAGGACAATAAAACTGAACTAAGACTACCCTAAAAGAAAATGTATATTAAATGGAAGAAAATGAAAGTCAAATTAGCTAAACTGCTAAGAAAGCCAACACACAACTCATAAAAAAAAAAAAAAATAACAGAGAAATATCCAAATAAAACAAGCTTCACCACCTTCGGGCTCATTCCAATGTGTATATTCATGGCTTCCCAACCCACACACAATGGTAGAAGGTTCTGAATACTAGCTTCATGATAGGCTGACCCCATTCAGTAGAAAAGTCTGCTTGCCACAGAAGACAAAGAGCTGTTTTTTAAAAAGCTCCAGTGGGGAGATGTAGGGTTGCCAAGAGATAGATACTTATTGAATGGAGTGCCCCTGCAAGTCTTGATTCTTGGCTTCTCCATATACGGCCGCACCCACCCTCCTGACGCCATGCAGTCTGTAGGTATTACACCAGCTCTAGGGCTGTGGGGAGAGGGTGGACTAAAAGCTCTGAAACTAATATTACAAGCCCTTACGGAGCTTGAGAGCTCAGAAACAAGTTGGGAATTTGGGAAAAGGAAAACTTAAGCTGTGATGGTAGGAAATCTTGTTCTCTATCCGTCGTCCAGCAGCATCTGGAGGTGGGGAAGGTTGTGCCCTGCATTACTGTGGTGTTCTTAGAGGTTGCCAATCCCACATTACTCATGTTTGGAGGTTCTCCAGTGTTAAAATCCAGAGGGACATCTCTCCACCCTCAATGTCCTTATTTTGGTGGGGTAAGTAACCTTTCAGAAACACAGTGTTCTAATTCCCTCTGCCTGGTCTTGAAATAGCACTATGAGCCAGTGAGGTCCCAGTACCTTTAGTTTGGGGCCCATTTAAAAATTCTTCCCAGGTTCACTGACTGTTCATCCTGCCCTTCGTGGAAGCTTCTACAGTGAGCCCCAAGAAGTCACACTTATGAGCCCCACTGCTGCAGGTATACAGAGATTGGCTATGACTCCACCCCTGAAAAGTCCATTGATGCTAAAGGGAAACATCTCCCCCACCTTCTAAGAATATAAAGCAGTCTCATGCAAGCCTTTAGGGACCAGAAGCTACAAGCGTGATAGAATCATAGAAATGTAGGACTGGAAGGGACCTTGAAAAGTCATCAAGTCCAGCGCCCTGCCCTGTGGCAGGACTAAGTAAACCTAGACCATCCCTGACAGGTGTTTGTCCAACTTGTTTTTAAAAGCTTCCAGTGATGGGGACGCCATGACCACCCTGGGAAGCCTATTCCAGAGCTTAACTAACCTTATAGTTAGAAAGTTTTTCCTAATGTCTAATCTAAATCGCCTTTACAGCAGATTAAGTCCATCACTTCTTGTCCTGCCTTTAGTGGACATGAAGAACAACTGATCACAGTCTTCTTTATAACAGCCCTTAACATATTGGAAGGCTATCATCAGGTCACCCCTCAGTCTTCTTTTCTCAAGCCTAAACATGCCCAGTTTTTTCAACCTTTCCTCATAGGTCAGGTTTTCTAAACCTTTGATCATTTTTGTTGCTCTTCTCTGGACTCTTTCCAATTTGTCCACATCCTTCCTAAATTGTGGTGCCCAGAATTGGACACAGTGTTCCAGATGGGGCCTCATCAGTGCTGAGTAGAGTGGGATAGTTATCTCCTGTGTCTTACATACAACACTCCTGTGTCTTAAATTTCACCCTCCCTTTTCCAGCCGAGGCGAATTGGCCTCATCTCCCTGCCTGACCTCGGAATGCACTCAGATCCTCAACGAGGCACCAGGAACAGCTATTGGTGGGCTAGCAAGGTTGGCCCATTTACAGCATATGTCAGAATGTTCTTTAGCTTCCCTAGTGGAAATTCCTATTGACCCCCATCAGAATTCTTCACCTGGTCTGTTCTATGTTGCACTAGTAGTGGAGAGATAGTTGGCTTCCGAAACAGTAGCCCCTGGAACTGGTAGATTGATAGACCCATTCCAAAACCTAGTAGCCAACTGGATCCAACAGGAAACACTTCTTTGAATATTTTTCAAGTGGAATTTTAAGTTATCTTTACATAAATAACAAAGTAAAGGACAGGAAGAAAACAAACAGCAATATCTGCATAGTCTTCAGGACTCTATAATATGGAGAAGCATTACAGGTTCGACCTAACATAACACGCTCCCCTCCCCTCCCAGTGCTTTGTCCAGAGGCGTCTTTGAATAGCATGTGATCTTACATACCATATGGGCTGCAATCCCAGCAAGTAAAATGGACTGTGAATTTCCTTGCTTCTGTGTTCTTGTACCACAGCTATATGGGGATTTGAGGAAGTCAATGCACAGTGAAATGGGTACAGTCTTCTATTGTCTATGGAAGAGACTAATGTGTCTTAAATGACTTAAATGACTGTAAATAACACATCCAAGCGCTTACATTTAACGTGTGTTTGTTTACTATTATAATGCAATTGCTTGTAAAAACCCACTCCAGATTTTAAGTGAAGAAAATTGTAGTTGTCTTTTTTCTACTGTTTGGTTATTACTAAAAAGCACTTTAATTTATCCAAATAATGCCATAGCAAGAATGGTGCATCAATGTAAGGGATACGTGGTGGAAGTGGTAGAGGTGATATCTAGTGCGACATGATACTTTGGCTGAAACAGCTTAATGTTTGGTAGTTTAAAGTGATCTGCAAGTGATAAGACATTTAAAAATAAAGCTGAAATAATGTCTCTAAAGTTCAAGCTCTGGGGAAGGGGTAGTCAATTATTTTGTGTCAAGGTCCAAATTTCTTGGTCATGGTACAGTCAAGGTCCAGACTCCAGAGAAAATCATTAAAAAAACACTAACCATAAAATAATAATAATAGTAATAATAATTAATAATAAGGAAATAAAAAGATTTCGGGGTCCATTCAAAAGCATCTGGTGGTCTGGATTTGACCCGTGGTCCGGATTTGACCCGTGGTCCACCTATTGACTGCCCCTGGTCAAGGGGGTGTATTTGAGCCTATACAATTTGCTCTGATTAACTGCAGATGGAAGCACTTCAGTTCACCTTCCTATACAGTGACATTGCAGAATAAGCTGCTGGCATCAAGCCGTGTCACATGAATTGTTTTTAAACAGGGCAATATCTGGCAATGAGGACTGCAAGCCTCCTGATCAAAAATTCAGCGTAAAGAGGAAATGCAGTGGTTTTGTTGTGTCCCGAATGTCTTTTAAAAAAACCCAGAGACTAAGACTCAAGAACAAACTATTTCTTTCTCTTCGCAAAAGAATAAATGGACACAAATCTGACATCAGGAATCATAACATTCAAAAACCAGTAGGAGAACACTTCAACCTCCCTAATCACTCAGTGACAGACGTTAAGGTGGCAATTTTGCAACAAAAAAGCTTCAAAAACAGACTCCAACGAGAAGCTGCTGAACTTGAATTGATATGCAAACTAGATACAATCAACTTAGGTTTGAACAGAGACTGGGAATGGCTCGGTCATTACACTAATTGAATCTATTTCCCCATGTTGAAGCAGCCTCACACTTTCGTGTCAACTGTCCGAAATGGGCCATCATGATTATCACTTCAAAAGTTTTTCTCCCCTGCTGTTAATAGCTTCTCTTAATTAATTAGCCTCTTACAGTTGGTATGGCTACTTCCACCTTCTCATGTTCTCTGTATGTATAAATATCTTCTTACTGTATGTTCCATTCTATGCATCCGAAGAAGTGGGCTGTAGCCCACGAAAGCTTATGCTCAAATAAATTTGTTAGTCTCTAAGGTGCCACAAGTACTCCTGTTCTTTTTGCTGATACAGACTAACACGACTGCTACTCTGAAACCTGTCTTTAATAAGTGCTGCACACGCTTTCCAGTGTTCGCACTTTGCAATGATCTCAGAAAGAATCTCCCCTGGGCTCTTTAGTGGGGTTTAAAGTGAATTTATAGTCAGCATAGGACTATGAGCCTAATTCTGGCAAAAACCTCACTGACTTAAAAGGGAGCAGGACTGGCCCTATGGCTCCCATTCAGTAAAGCATTTAAGCAAGTGTTTAACTGTAAAGTTCATTGAAACTGCTGAAATCAATGGGACATAAGCACATGCTTAAAGTTAACCATATGCTTAATGTTTGGCTGAATAGGGATGGGCTGCTCATTTGGGGCTGATAAGGATAATACTGTGGGCTTCCGTGATTGTTTTCATTCAGTGATTTCCATGTCACATGTACTGAGAGATTTATTTTTTTCTATCAGCTTCACTTAGGTGCCCTAGGATCTGAAGTCTACCAATGCGGTGCCACTTTATGCCATGGTTATTAATGAAAAATTGGTAATCAGCTTTGTTGATGATTTTTGTTGGTGATGCAGGAGCCAGAAAACAATTCTGCTCACTCATCATTAATGGCCCTAGGCGCTACAGTTATACAAATAACTAATAAGCATAGTTTGTTTCTCCACTATACTAAGAAAGGTGCTATTTTTACATAGTTAAATTTTCTGACTGTAACTACATTCTTAAGGGAAAATACCTGTGTGTGTGTGTGTGTGTGTGTGTGTGTGTGTGTGTGTGTGTGTGTGTGTTTTAATCATTTTCAGGTAGAAAAGTGATGTTGCCAACACTTTTCCTCTGTGAAGGGCCCATGGAGGAATAGAGTGAAAAGTTCTGATTATTTGCTGTGTGTCTTATGACGAATTTTTGCTACAAGTCAATTAAAATATTGAGAACACAGATGTGGTACCTACATTGTTTTCTGAATACCAACAAGTGCTACAGCAGATTTTGATAAGTATGGATCGTGCATAGAATTTATTTTATTTTCTACTGGTCTAAAGTTTGACATAATCTCTCCAGGACCTTTTCAACAGCCTCATAAAGTTACACACAGTGTGCACATTGGGGTGGGGAGCCTAGGCAATTAATTTGTAGTCCTGTTTCACACTGTAACTAGCTGGTAAAAGGAAAAGACAAGGGTGGGAAGAGGGAGGAAAAAGGTTGCATCTGGATTCAGTGTCCTATTATGGAAATGGCTTTTGTATATTTTCTATGGCCTCCAGCACTCATACACAGGGCACTCTTTTATCCTGTCCTGCCATGTTAATGGTGCTAACATCTTGGACAGCAGAGAGCATAAACTCCAAAACTTGCTTTCTTCACTCCTGTAGCTCCTCAAAGAGGAAGATAATTCATGTTATCCAACATACGCAAACAAGCTACCAAATCAAACAATCCAGGCCATTCCAAGCATCAAGAGGGGTGTGGAATGTTAAGTCATATGTGCACTTATTTATTTTATTCATTCGGCGGTTTAAAATCTTGTCTGTGATGTGCTATTCTTTAGCATGCAAAAAGAAGCCTTCATATCAGGGCTTATTATAATACTGCCAAAGAAAATCTGATAGTCTAAGCAAGCAGTACTGTAGATAGTTGCTGACCGGAGAATAATTGGTCATCAGGCCACCTGTTACACTTCAAGTTCATATTAACGATCTTCAAAGGTTTGTAGAGACCTTTACATAATTGTGGTTAGTACGATGACAGGATAGGAAGCAGCAGCCTCATTCTCAGTACACTCAAGGGCTCTGTAGCAAAGACTGTGAAAATTAGGGTTCAAACCACAACATTCAAACTCAGAGTTTATACATCTCAAAGCTCAGAGGGTTCAGACCAGGGAGTTGGGTTCAGAGAATTATAAGGACAGACGGGCTATTTATTAAATTTGGACCCAGGGTTGGATTTTGAATACAGCTCCAGCATTCAGGTCTGTTGAAGTCCGGGCTTTAGGTTCAGTCCAACGTCTAACTAAGATACAACTGAGTACTGTTATTATTTTTAGTATTTGTTTTGCAGTAGCCCAAGTCATGGTCCAAGACCCTGTTGCGCTAGGCACTGTACAAATACAGAGCATAAAGACACTCCCTGCCCCAAGGAGCTTACAATCTATAAGACAAAAGACAGCAAATGGATACAGACAGACAGACAGACAGGGGAGTTCAAGGAAACAATGGGACAATACCAGTGATAGGCTGTGGGCTAGGTGCACCAGCTGCCTAGCTCTTGGCAGGTGTTTGGTAGGCACATTTTTGTACTGAACATTCAAACTCCATCACTGGAGTTTACATTGGGAAAAGGAGTGTTCATTATTCATGGCAGTGTGAATTCTCCCACTTGTATTCCAACTGACCTAACCAGTACTGCACAACTGGATCTTAAAATGTATCCCTGGCTTGTGAAACCGGTACCCTCCTTCACAAATTGCTGTGGGGCTGACACAAACCCACCTCTGGCATTTCAAGTAGCCTGTAAGACTCTCATTGGTTGTTTTTTTTTTTCTTCCTGTCAAATCCTCTTGTCTTAGAAACAAAACTCTTGTAAATATTTGATTCCAGGTAGATAGAGGGAATTGCCACAGGCTTCACTCACCTCTTGTCAGATCAAACAGCAGCCTGCTGAGAGAAGAGTAAAAATGTGTTAAAACTGGAAATTTTCCTGACCTAGAAATGTATTCTGAGTAAAAACACTCCCTGACCCCTTGCGAAGAATTTTGAAAATAATTCTCTGTATAGACAATTCCACTTAGAAATCTTGGGCCATGGCCTTGCCCACTGTGTCCTCATTTACACCCAGGCAACGTGAATGTAAAATGCGACTAGCCTCTTCCTCTGGGTCTCATTTGCTGCTTTAAAAAAAAAAACCCAAACATACAGATTGTTACATTAAAAAGAGATTGTTGTAGCTTAGGATTTCTGCGGCCCTGGCTTCTTCGCTCTCATCTCAAGGCAAACTCCCTGGGTTGTGACATCACAATGAGTTGCTGTGGAGATGTTGAAAAGGGAACAATCAACAGGATTATGATTTCAGGTGGACAGTGAGGATCTTGATCCTCAACGCTATTTGGGCACTTAACTCCCATTGATTTCAATGGGAGGTAGGTGCCTAAATACCTTTGAGGATCTGGGCCTTAGACTTTTGGGAAGGGTCCATCTTCAAGCTGTGCATGTACAGGACATTGCACAATGCTCAGTGGGGCCCTGATCCCTCACTGAGCACTGTAGGGCTGCAATCCAAATAATATCGTTGTTTATTATTTTGAACTTCTAAATAAACAAAGATGCTGTTTTTCTATGACTATCACCAGTAATGAAACACAAGGGATGGCACACAGGACATATACAGTCTATCCAAAGAACGGCTTCTAAGTAGAAGTCTTTTCAAAGATTTCTCTGAAAACATCTTTGGTTCTTCATCCAAAACTGTTCTGGAGCAGGTCTCACCTTCTGCAAACAGATTTTCAGGTACAGATTTAGACCTAAGTGTTGTTGGTGTTAAAATGACACAGTTTATCATGAAAGCTAAGAATAAATCATTTGAGAAAAGAACTCCATAGGGTGATTGGGATAAACCTGATTCAGCTGGCTGCTGTTGGCATGTGGCTATCAGGCTGCAGGCCAATCAGCTCTGTCATTGGAAACACCGAGTCAAGTCTTCATTCCTCTGTGCACTTTGCTCCTTGAGCTTGATATTTGGAGTTCTTACGGCTTATGAAGGCCTCTCACCTTTTCTACTTGTACCAGTTTAACAAAATGAATTAAAAATGGGCAAGATTGTGGCTATTTTCTTATTTAAATTCAATCTACATAAACTGGTGCAAACACACAGTGTAGACACACTTAACCCTGTTTAACCCTTGCTTAACTTGGTCTAGCTGGCCCTGCAATGTATCAATTGAAGCTAAACCAATTTAAGAAAGGGTTAAACCAGTTTAAGTGGGTCTATGCTAGACATCTGCACCAGTTTAATTAGACTGGTTTGAAATCAAGTGATACAATAAATAGGATAAAAATTGTGATGGCAGAGTTCTATGGCTATCTGTGTTTTATAGCCTACAGAAGTCTCTTCTCCTCGGATAATGGCCTACAGGCAGGGGCTCTCGATATTTTCCATATCAGGATCCTCTTTTTATACTGGGAACCCTGTCCCCCAAACCCTCACCAGGATCTAGCTGGGATCCTCTTCCTTTAGTCTAATGGGAAGGGCAGGGAACAAACTTAAAGCTTCTCTCTCTTTTCTGTTGTTGTTATAGTCAGAATATAGCTGTTTGTATTACTCTGGTTATTATAGTAGAACCTCAGAGCTACGAACCCCAAAATTATGAACTGACAGTTAACTACACACCTCATTTGGAAACGGAAGTACGCAATCATCATCAGCAGAGACAAATCAAAAAAGCAAACACAGTACAGTACAGTGTTAAATGTAAACTACTAAAAAAAAAGGGAAAGTTTAATTTTTTTTTGACAAGGTAAAGAAACCATTTCTGTGCTTGTTTCATTTAAATTAAAATGGTTAAAAGCAGCATTTTTCTTCTGCAGAATAAAGTTTCAAAGCTGTTATGAAGACAAAGTTGAGTTGTAAACTTTTGAAAGAACAACCATAATGTTTTGTTCAGAGTTACAAACATTTCAGAGTTAACAAACAACCTCTGTTCAAAACTCTGAGGTTCTACTGTACTTGTTTTAAATCAATAGTGCATCTGAGGCAAAGCAAACAATTGGCTCACTCCTGTCCATGAATCTGCTCAGGGGGATATATAAGTAAAAAACAAATTAATCCTGGCTTCAGCTAGCCTGTAGCCTTTTTGTGCAACATGGCTGCAGGAGCAGCTGCAAGGATCTATATTTTCACATATGACATTCCCTGTATATTATGCAGGATTAATATAATTCCTACAAAAAACTGGACAACAATATGTTGATACCACTATCTATCATGCTGAGCAATGTTGTCTCATAATTCCTTTGTGCTTCCCAATCAATCTGTCTCTTTCCACTTGCCTATTGTCTAATAGTTAGATTAGTAAGATCTTCGGGGCAGGGACTTTCTTTTTGTTTGTACAACACCTAGCACAATGGGGTCCTGATCCATAAACTGGGGTCCTAGGCACTGCTGCATTTCAGATAATACCCTAATGCTGTAACAGCCTCGAAGATGCTTATATTTATTCATGCAGCAGTCGTCCCCACCTTCCCTGGACCACTCGAGAATGACGTGGTCTAGTGGGTTGACCATTGAACTAGGAGCCAGGAATGCCACAGTTCTTTATGCTGCCTCTGACACTGACTCCTTTTAATGGCTTTGGCCAATTCAATGCACTTGTTTCGGTTTCCCCATCAGGAAACTGCTTCACAGACCATTGTGAGAATTAATCTTTGTAACTTACTTTAGCCCAAACCTGCAAACAGTTAAGCATGTTAGTTACGTGGGAGCATGCCCATTGTCTTCATGCGATTAAAATGGCACACACGTTTAAGTGTTTACAGGATCAGGCCCATAGTGCAAACTCTGTATTAAGCATCAAGAGATCACTGTTTTATTCCCAGCTCTAGCACTGATTTACTGCTTGACCTTGGGCAAATCAAGTATACCCCTTGTTCTCTATCTGTCCAGTGGGGGGCAATAATTCTTAGTTATCTTCCTAAAATATTTTGAGATCTATGGCTGATAAGCACTAAGCATTAGATTGTTATAAGTACATCCAAATAATATGTCGATAGAGAATTCTTTGCATCTGTATCGCCACCTACTATTGTTAAAAATAATTCTCTGTATTTTATGGTGATCTAGCTGCAGTGTTTTCATAGTATAATTCACCTCCGGGAATCTTGTTTGTTCAGTGGTATGCTCAAGTGTAATTATCCCGCTCAGACACAGTAGAAGCATTGTACCTTCCCCCTGAAAAGCTAACTACCAGGGAACTACAAAACAAATAGCATCTGCTATACGAAGGGAACCCGACTCAGCAAAACAGCACAAAGATTCCTGATTATCCAGGTGCAATGAAAAATTGCCACGCATTTGAAGGTAAAATCGAAACCATGTATTATAAGTGGCAGAGGAGAACGTCCTGTTTGTGCATCCGAAAATACAAGAATACGCTTCCTCTGGCATTATGATGAGTCAAATGGAGATCCTAGTGTCCTAG
Organism: Platysternon megacephalum; assembly: GCA_003942145.1. NCBI lineage: Eukaryota > Metazoa > Chordata > Testudines > Platysternidae > Platysternon > Platysternon megacephalum. Next base: position 5,688,511 of record QXTE01000030.1, on the reverse strand, counting down.
ACAGCCCAGATTCAACAGAGGAGGATGACTTTCCATTACTGTATGAAGAAGTGGAGACAGCTGTGAAATCACTCAAGAACGGAAAGGCTACAGGTATTGACAACATCCCAGCCGAACTGATGAATTTTTTCCCCTACCATGTAAATTGGTATGGAGCCTCTTGTCCCATGGAGAAATAGTGACTTAGAAACAGTTGATAAAACAAACCAGCAGTCTCTGGGTGACTCAGGTGGTAAATATTACAAATGGTTCAAGAGTAGGTTTTTATTTGTTGGGATTTTTTGTGTTCTTTTGCCAAAAGCATCATTAGGGATCCCAGTGTTAAATCAATGTAGGCCACCAGCCCGCTAATACAGGATTGCTCCCAGCAGGAAAGTCTTCCAATCAATTTAAATGATACATTAATTAAGTGCCTTTACTGTAGAAATCACCACTGAGGGTTAGGTTCAGGCAAAATAAAATAAAATAAAAAAATAAATAACAATAATCATACTTAAGGGCCTAGTCTTGAAGTCCTTACCTGGTCTCACTCAGACAAAACTCTCAATGGCATAAATGAGCAAAAGAGTGGATTCTTCATGCTGTTATGGCCACAACATCTATCTCAAAGGGGCTGCAAACCCAGTAGAACTGGTCAGCAGTGTAAGGGCATCTCTAATTGGCTTAGGTCAGATGTTCAGAAGAACACAGGAAATCAATGGGATCTTGGGCTTCTAAGTGAAAAGTTTTGAAAATTGTAGGCACAGAGCCTATGTAGTGTCTTCTACGCCAACGCCCCTTGCAGCTCCTGGTGTAGGGGGTGTGGCCACAAAGTCTACATTTTCTGGCTATTTCTAGCTGCCAGAACAGCTCATTGGGACCACTGCAGGGCAACACTGAGAACAGCCCTGAAGCTATTCTAACTCATCATTAGGGGCTGAACAGGACCCCAGTCAGTCCCAGAATCAAAGAGGTCCAAAGGTGACACATGAGCACAACTGAGCCAGACCCAAGAGTCTGGCCCAAATACTTGTAAAAAACTGAGACCAATAATAACACCTTGTATGTATAGAATGCCTTCTATTCCAGGACCCCCCTGTAAGTCTGGGGACAGAATAGGCCCACTGCTCCTCCTGCATGTCATAAGAGGCAATGAAAAGGGGGCTGCCTGGAGATGGATGGGCTCCGCCAGGTTAGAAATTTGCCCAAGACACACCATATGATGAGCAAGTCAACAAAGTCTATTCCGGATTGGTCACAGCCCAGGTTAATAACGACCGTGCCATTCGTCTCCCACCAGGGCGGACGTGACAAGTATACTACTGGTGTAACCCCAACGAAGAGGATCCGTGGAAGAGATAACATCACCATAGCCACATGGAATGTAAGGACATTGAGACAACTAGGGAGGTTGAAAGAACTCACGTACGAAATGGAACAATACACCTGGCACCTCCTAGGAATCTATCAGGTCACATGGAAGAACTTTGGAGAGGCACTAATGGAAGAAGGCCATGTACTCTATTACACTGGAGAGGACAAACATGTCAACTGCGTAGGATTTCTTGCGCATAAAGATATCAAGAATTCAGTATTAGGATGCCGCCTAATATCCAGCAGGCTTATTTCCATCTATCTAAAAGCAGTACCGTTCAATATCACAGTGGTACAAGTCTACGCCCCTACAACAGACTATGACGATAAGGAAATTGAAGATTTTTATAATCAGCTCCAAGACATCATCGATAAGGTACACAAAAAAGATATCCTAATTCTACCGGGAGATTGGAATGCTAAAGTGGGTACTGACGCACAGGCAGATTGGAGAGATTATTGTGGCCCTTTCTGTAATGCAGTAACCAATGAGAGAGGACTGAGACTTTTGGAGTTTGGCAGCTATAACAATTTGGTTCTTGCAAACACACTAGGAGCACATAAAGCATCCAGACGATCAACGTGGCATGCACCTGATGGTCTACATCACAGTCAGATCGACTACATCATGGTGCAAAACTGATTTAGTTCTGGGATCAATATAGCTAAAACAAGGAGCTTCCCTGGTGTTGATATTGGAAGTTATCATGACCTTGTGATGCTAAACTTTTGGCTGCGGCTAAGGAAAATCATCAGGCCAAAGTTCACCAGAACCAAGTTTGACTTAGAAAGACTTAGAGACCGAAGCATTGCAGAGTCATTCCAAGCAATGATCGGCAGAAAATTTGCCCTGCTGCTTGCTCTAGAGGAAGACATAGAAACAATGACCAACCATTTCAACACTGTAATGAATGAGGCAGCAATGGACATCCTTGGGAAACACTGTAAGAATTCAAAACCTTCGGTCACAAATGAAATACTACAAATGTGTGACATTAGAAGAGAACTCAAGAGAGACAAAAACAGCACTGAGGGAGCTGATAAATACAGAGTGACTGGCAGAAAGGTCAAGAAAGGAATGAAGGTGGCCAAGGAGATATGGATCGAAAAACGAACAACAGCAACAGTGGCAAAGCTAAAGCCAATTTGGAGGAAGAACATCTCCCTGGAATCCAAATGGAAATTGCTGCACGTACTGGTCATCTCCATTTTTCTGTATGCGTGCAAGACATGGATCCTTACAGCAGAACTTGAACGGAAAATACAGGTTGTAGAGATGAGATGCTTCCGTAAAATCCTGGGCATCTCCTACTTTGACCACGTCACTAATGAAGAGGTCCGCAACATCATCACCCAATGCGCTTAGTCATACGAAGACCTGTTGATGACTATGAAGAAGCGCAAGCTGAAGTGATACGGTCATGTAACAAGATAATCTGGCCTATCCAAGATCATCCTCCAAGGGACAGTACAGGGGAAGAGAAGAAGAGGTAGACAGAAGAAGAGATGGATTGACAACATAAAAGAGGGGACAGGAATGGACTTAGCGGAGACTCAAGCACTGACACACAATCATCAGGGGTGGAGACATTTGGTTGACTGCTCATCAGTGATGGTGCCCCAATGACCAATGCGGTTATGGGAGTGATGATGATGATGTATAGAATGCCTTCTATTCCAGGAACTCAAAATACTGTCCAAAAATTAACGAGTTAAGCTTTACAACACCCTGTGAAGTAGGTAAGTGCCATTAGCCCTTTGTTATAGAGGAGGAAAACATGAAGAACAGAGGAGTGAGGTTACTTACCCACCCAAGGTTTCACAGTGAACCCAGATCCTGACTACATCTTGTGCTTTAACCACTCAGCCATGCTTCCCGGAGGTCTGAATCAGCCTTAATCTTCACCCAGGTCTCAAACTGAACCTGACCCACTTGTGAGATTAGGAAAAGGTTATGTATGCCCCAAACTTCATTTCACTTCCCTCCCTCTTCAGAAGCAGACCCGCTCAGCTCGGTGATAGGAAGGTTTCTATTGGGCCTTGTTACTTCAGCATATTTCGGTCTCAGCAGAAGCACTCCCGAGTAGCTCCAGAGTGCTGCTATGATTGATGAAAGAGTTGCAGTAGCAGGGTCCGCCGGAAATGAGACAAGTTTTCCCCATCCAGAGAGAGGAGTGAGTCTTGTGGCCTTACCTTACCTCCCCAAATAGGACCTGCCGCCAGAAGTCAGTGAATCTCTCAGCCTCCCCGAAAAAGACCTACTACTGCGGGATGGGAGAATGCAGATCATGGGGATCTTCTGCTGGAGTGATGGATCATTAATGGTTGGAAGAGCCAGGGATTGTGGGAAGGAGAAAATCCTAATGTTTTTATTATTATTATTATTATTAGTTATTTTATTATTTTATTTACCGTAGTGTGTAGGAGTCCAGGTTGTGGACCAGGACCCCAATTGCATTAGGCCCTATACAGACATAGAACAAAAAGACCCTGCCCCAGAGAGCTTACAATCTAATGGCCATGGGTAGGGGCCCTCAAAGGGATCAGAGGTTACCACTTTGATAGTCAGTGAGTTAGCTGGCATTTTAATGGAAGCACCTTGTGGAGTTAATTCTGTGAGGTAGTAAAAATCCAGGTGCCTATAGCATGGTTATAAGGAGAAAGACCCCTATCACACTGGTAAAGGGAAGCCAGGTTAGAACCTTGATAGCAACAGATTGTGGCCAGACAATTTTAGCCAGGGTGTGGTAAGACCCTTAGTAAATAATTTCCCCTCCCTACCAATTTGTGAGACTTTGGAAAATTGTGTACCCTGCCGTTTCTAATCCTCCAGGAGCCAACCTGCTGCATTCTCAACACTGATCTGTCCATGAGCCATTACTGATTACATCAACAGGAAGCTCTGAGACTACCTCTACGCAGCACTTCTATGATCTTGGGGGGTGTCTCAGGGAACCTATTCTGTTAAACATGTTTCAGAATAAGACAGAAAAAGGTAACCCAATCCCCTTTGTTTTTAGCCGCAGGGTGATTTAAAAACAAAATTAAAACAGATATTTGGAAGATGACCCCCACAATAGCAGCACGATCTGAAGGTGGCTCAAATGTGAGTCTCCGCAAAGTTATTTTTCTGGCCAGCTTTCCACTCCTAAACACGCTCTCCTACTCTTATTTTAAATTCACACATTTTAAGGTCAGAATGACCACTATGATCAACCAGTCTGACCTCCTGCATAACAGGCTCTAGAGTTACTCCAAGTGGTTCGTACAGCAAGCCCAACACTTTTGACTGAGCTAAAGCGTATCTTTCAGAAAGACATCACATCTTGATTTAAAGACTTCAAGTGATGGAGAATCCATCACATCCTTAGGTAAGTTTTTCCAATGGTTAATTACATTCACTGTCAAAATAAAATAAAATTGCTCCTTAATTTCTAGTCTATTTAGATTGTAAGCTCTTTGGGGCAGGGACCTTGTCTTCAAAGGTCCGGGGGGAGGGATAGCTCAATGGTTTGAGCATTAGCCTACTAAACCCAGGATTGTGAGTTCAATCCTTGAGGGGGCCATTTAGGGATCTGGGGCAAAAAATCAGTATTTGGTCCTGCTAGTGAAGGCAGGGGGCTGGACTTGATGACCTTTCAAGGTTCCTTCCAGGAGATGGGTATATCTCCATATATTTATTTTATTTTATAGCACTGGCCACACACCAATGGTGTTATATAAAACAAAATCAGTCATTATATTGGGCCTCAATAGGTTGACAGTGTAACAATACGTGCCATGAAAAAATCGACTATAAATAATTAAAACCTAGTTGTTTCCTAAATGCTTATGTAATTTTATAGCACTGCTTTTAAAACAATGGCAAGCTTTGGTTTAAATCTGAACGTATGTGACATGTCATACTGGTTTTTATGAGGAATCTCTTAACTCTGTAAACTCTACCACAGGCGCCGGCTTCCTCCGGGCCCCGGGGGGGTGCTCAACCTCCCGCTTCCACCCTAGGCCCCGCCCCCACCCAACCCCTTCCCCCAAGTCCCCACTCCTCTCCTGCCTCTTCCCGCCCAGTTCCATCCCCTCCCAAGTGTGCCCTGTCCCCACTCCTCCCCGTCTCTCCCAGTGCCTCCTGCATGCCGCAGAACAGCTGATTGGTGGCGGATGGGAGGCACTGTGAGGGAGGGAGGGGGAGGAGTTGATTGACAGGGCCGCTGGTGGACAGGAGACGCTGTGGGGGAGGAGGGGAGCTGGCTGCTGGTGGGTGCTAAGCACTCACTAATTTTTTTCCATGGGTGCTCGAGCCCTGGAGCATCCACGGAGTCAGTGCCTATGAACTCTACCGTTGAGGCCTATCCTGCCAATCACAAACATGCTGGGAAGGGATCACCTACACCTTGTTCTCAACCAGGGGTCTGGAGACCCCAGGGGGGCCACAAGCAGATTTCAGGGGGTCCGCCAAAATAAAGCAGAGAGCAGGGCCAGCGTTAGACTCACTGAGGCCCAGGGCAGAAAGCTGAAGTCCGGGCTGAAAGCCAAATCCTGGGCAACTTAGCTTCCCAGGGTCCCTGTGGTGTGGGGCCCTGGGCAACTGCCCTGCTTCCTACCCTCTAATGCAGGCCCTGCAGAAAAACAGTTGTTGTGGCACAGGTGGGCTGTGGAATTTTTATAGCATGGGAACCACAAAAGAGCCTTAAAACTACCTTTGCCCCGGTCTCCATTCCTTCCCTGAATGCACTTCAGTCGGAGGGCAGAACCAGGCAGCTAGCCATCACATGCTGGAATGGCCTTTTTTCCTTCGTCATTTACAATTGTTGACACTTGTGCTAGGGTGGCATTGCATGCAATGAAAGCCACCGGAAGAACTTTTGTGAGCCTAAATAAGCATTTCATTTCATTGAGCTTAACTGAACATTAACCACATTGTACTGCAATACAATGCTTTACTTGGGGTCAAGAACCTTGCTAAACTAGCTAACTAGGTATGCACCTGACAGGGATTTTGCCTTTCCTGTATTTTTGTTATCCCATTCATTATCTCAGTGCGATCCGCTGTACTTCCTTGCCTAAAAATCCAGACAAAATATTTGAAAAAAACACTAACAAGAGTTTAAAAGCCAAGAAGTTTGCGAATTAGCCTGGCTGTAGCGCACAGGGCCTAGAAGCCAGAATTAACGGCGGCCCTCGATAAAGGTTTTAACGGCACTTTTTTTCGGGATGACATAGGTAACCTCATTTGTGGTTTCACTCCTCATGACTAAAGGAGGACCCCCCCAAATTCACAAGGATGTGACCTTTATGCAACGCCAGAAGGCGCAGTCAACAGGCCAGGCGCCGGCCCCACAACATTGGCAACTTGAAACTCAAGATGTTAAGCGTTGCGTCCTCATCCTCATCATGGTTTGGCTTTGCTGCATCCTCGCGTCACAACATCGTCGCCTGGTGATGCGATGACAACCCCCAATGGCTCTTTTCGGGGGGGGGCCCTGAAAGCGACATGGGGGACCCCCAAACCAAACGTAGGCAACCCCTAGGATTCTGGAACAGGGGAATTTGGGGCCTGATGAGAGAAATTGGGGGCCCAGCCCATCGTGTTCTCTGGGGCCCTCCCATGTCACTGGATGTACACAGACCTCACAGGCGGGTTTTTTTGGGGGGGGCGGTACAATTGTCCCCCCTTTCCCCTACCCACCGGCCGCAGGTGGGATCCCGGCGGGGGGGGGGGGCGGCACACTGCAGCCGGGGTTGAGGCGCGGCTCGGCGCTGGCGAGGAGACCGCCCTGGAGCTCCCCGCGCCGGGCCCAACACGTGCGGGGCTCCCGGGGGCGGGGGGCAGCCCCAGGGCAGGGGCCCCGCTGCGGGCAGACCTGGCGCTCTGGCTCCGCACCCCGGCAGCCGCCCGCCGCTTCCTCCTGCCGGGCCTGGCGGGAGTTGTAGTGCGCAGGGCCCCGAGCCGGCCGGGCGGAGGCGGGCAGCCCGGCCCCCTGGCGGACTACAAGTCCCAGGCAGGGCGGGTGGGCGTGTGCCGGGGGCGGCGGCGGTGGCAGTGGCAGGCCGCGCACTCGCACACGCCGCCGGGCAGCGCCGGGGGAACGTTGCGCCTCTCGCTCGCTCGCTGCCGGAGCCGGGGACGATGCAGGCGGAGTCGGGGATCGTGGCGGACTTCGAGGTCGGCGAGGAGTTTCACGAGGAGCCCAAGACCTACTATGAGCTGAAGAGCCAGCCCCTGAAAAGCAGGTGGGTGAGGGCGGGGGGCACTGCCAGGGCAGCGCGGTGCCCCTTCCTCTGCCCGTGTTCATCCCTCTGCCCCCTTCCTCTGCCCCCTGCCTGTGTTCATCTCTCTGCCCCCTTTCCATTCCCCCTCCCCGTGTTCATCCCTCTGCCCCCTGCCCCATTCCTCCTCTCAACCTGCCCTTCTCCCTCTGCCCCCTTTCCCTTCCCCCTTCCTCTGCCCCCTGCCCGTGTTCATCCCTCTGCCCCCTTCCTCTGCCCCCTGCCCGTGTTCATCTCTCTGCCCCCTTTCCATTGCTCCTCTCAACCTGCCCTTCTCCCTCTGCCCCCTTTCCCTTCCCCCTTCCTCTGCCCCCTGCCCGTGTTCATCCCTCTGCCCCCTTTCCCTTCCCCCTTCCTCTGCCCCCTGCCCATCCCTCTGCCCCCTTTCCACTTTCCTCTGCCCGTGTTCATCCCTCTGCCCCCTGTCCCTTCCCCCTTCCTCTGCCCCCTGCCCGTGTTCATCCCTCTGCCCCCTTCTTCTGCCCCCTACCCGTGTTCATTTCTCTGCCCCCTTTCCATTCCTCCTCTCAACCTGCCCTTCTCTCTCTGCCCCCTTTCCCTTACCCCTCCCTCTGCCCCCTGCCCGTGTTCATCCCCCTGCCCCATTCCTCCTTCCTCTGCCCCCTGCCCGTGTTCATCCCCCTGCCCCCTGACCCATTCCCCCCTCAACCTGCCCTTCTTCCTCTGCCCCATTCCATCTCTCTGCCCCCTGCCCGTGTTCACTTCTCTGCCCCCTTTCTATTCCCCCTCTATCTGCCCCCTGCCCTTCTCCCTCTGCCCCCTTTCCATTCCCCCTTTCCCTCTGCCCTTCTTCCTCTGCCCCCTTCTCTTCTACCTTTCCCTCTCTCCCTCTTTTATTCCTCCTCTCCTTAATCTGCCCTTCTCTCTCCCTCTTTCCGTCTCCCATGCCTCTAGGAGAGATTTCCCCCCCCTCACCCCTTGGCCCAGATAGGAATGGGGAAAGGCTGCCCCTCCCCTGGCAGTGCCACTGTGGTGCTGCTTGTGCCCTGAAGCTGCAGGGCCTGTCTGCATTTGGGCGCACTGGAGCTGGGTGCATGAATGCGTAGGTTGTCACTGACACCCAGCGTGGGACACTGTCAAAGCAGGGGAAATGTTGCAAACGGCAGCCTGCTAATTTAGGGGCGAGGCGGGTTAGTGAAGCCAGGGGGTGTCACAATCTGAGGAGGCTGTTTGTTATGGGATGATGATGGTGGTTTGCTGGTGTTTAAACCATGTCCCTGATTGAAAAATGTTACCGAGGGAGTAATCCGGCTGCCATGTGTCTGCTGTTTGTATTCTGTGCTGCTGAATCAGCCCATTTGTAAACGTTAAACAAAATATATTGAAAGGAAACATCCTATGCTGTTGGGACCATACAAGCAGCTATTTAGTTTGTGTTTCCTGTAATAATAGCAGTTTTGTTTGGCGTGTGTTTGGGGGAGAGGGAGGGCCCAAGTTCTGGTGTGGTATTATGTTTGTAAAGGGTATTGTTGGGCATTATCCAGCCTTGGCCAAAGGATATCACTGTCATTCTTGGAGAGGCCCAGACTGTCACTAAAGCTTGACTGTACATAAAGGGTATGGAAGACAGAAAGTGAGAGAGAAATCCGCACCTTTTCGCTCAGGGCGTGCAGTGCTCTAAACAAGTGAATACGCTGGATCGTTTGAGTGTTCTGATGAGATCACCTACATAACATTGCGTTAGTTTGTGGCAGAGTGAGGGGAAAACTCCATCAGGTAAAATAAATGATCACGTACAGCACTGAGGGAGAATAGCTGTTTGTGCTGTTTCAGAACCTGCAACATCTATTTCTATGCCATCATCCTAGCTTGATAAATGCTAGCTAGTCAGAACAAACTGGATATGCGGGAATACACCGTTTCACACTTTTACACTGAAAACAGGTACAGGACAGAATTTGGGATCCAGTTGATGCTAAATTAAAACCGGTGTTGCAAGGCTTGTGGCTTTTTTTGTTTTGTTTGTTTTTTGTTTTGGAGCACGCCCTTGCTACTTGAAATTAACGAATGACATATCTGTTCACAAGTTTTAATTCAAGTTCTTGCAATGGTGTTTACCACAGTTATCTGCTGTATTGTCATCTCGATCTGTTGTGTTATTTAGACAGGGGCTCCCGCTTGTTCAATGTATTTCTACTCCTCTTAGACTGTATTGGGGCATTTGCTCCTTCTAGGTAACTGCTGGAAAAAGAAAACAAATGTATCTAGCACTTCAAGTCATCTGTGCCTTGTGGGCCCTGCATGTTTTACTCTGTCAGCAATGTCTTTTTTTTCTTCTCTGGACTGTCTTCCAAAGTGCTTTGTCAACAACAAACCTTCCATCCTCATCACAATGCTCTCTGAAACACAGATGGCAAAAACATTCTATCTAATTTATAGCCAAGCTTGTTGATAGCATATCTTGTTTTAGTTATTTTCAGTTTTTAAGTATGCTCCCTATGCACTGTCTTTGGGCACATGTATGTAGTTAAAATAGTGCATGGTGCATACGGCAAATATTAAATAGTCATCCAATCTCTAGTAAATCTATAAATAAGTTCCCCAGCCCTCAAACAAAAGTCTTAAGTATATACATAGATATTGTACTGTGCCCTGCAGGCTTAAGAAAAATTCAAGCTCTTTTGGGCCAGTGAAGGCCCTGTAAAAACCCCTGGCACTAAAACCCAGGCTTTCAAATCTGGGGATGCTTGGGGCTTGTCTTCATTGCAGTTAACTTGAGTTATAACTCAAGTGTTGTGCTGTCCACACGCAAAACCGCTTGGCTCAGTGTGGTGATGCTTTTAACTCCAGTTGGCTTGCCCGTCAAGAAGTACATGCTAAAGCTGGTGTTAGCCTAACATCCTCAGCTGCCAACTCGGCCACTGTGTGCAGCTTGGGTTATTTTCCAGCATGGCTGCTTTCGCAGAGCTGAGCTAACTTGTGGAGAGTTAGGGTGACCAGATGTCCCAATTTGATAGGGACAGTCCTGATTTTGCGGTCTTGTATAGGTTCCTATTACCTCCCACCCCATCCTGATTTTTCACACTTGTTGTCACCCTACGAAGAGTTCACTGTGCAGTAAAGTCATACCTGTAGTGCGAGGACTTTAGACTGACTGCAATGGTGGTGTGTGGGGAGAGAAGTGTTTCTCGTGTAGCTAGGACCCAAACAATATAGGGCTTTAAAGTTCAATGTTCACACCTTAAATTGCACCTGGAAGCCAGTGCAACCTACAGGGTACTGGTGTTTCTTATGATTAGGGCTCCGTGTCTGTCATGGATGTCGCAGAAATCATGGATTCTGTGACTTTCCGCAACCTCCGTGACTTCTGCAGCGGCCGGTGTGGCTGACCCCAGGGTTTCCCGAGCAGCGGCCGATGCAGCTGGCCCCAGGGACCACCCGAGCACTGGTCCCGGGGTAGCGGGAGCAGTGGCAGGTGGGTGGCCCCTGGGGTGGCCGGTGCTGCTGACTGGCCTCGGTGGCCCCCCCAGGGCAGTGCCCCCCCAGCCCCAATCTCCCAGAGCAGTGCCCTCCTTGGCCCCCAGCTATGATATAATGGGTATTTTCAGTAAAAGTCATGGACAGGTCATGGACTGTGAATTTTTGTGTATTGCCCATGACCTGTCCATGACTTTTACTGAAAATACCCATGATTAAATCATAGCCTTACTTATGATCAGTCTCCTTGAGCAATCATGTGGCCAGTAATCCAGTCTGTTAGGCCATCAGAGCAAGGAGCTCCTAAATCAAGCTCCTAAATCAAGACGAATGGTTATCACCACCCTGTTTTGCTCCCCCAGGCACAGATAAACAAAGTGTTTTAGGCCTCTGGGATCTAGATGCACCCTATATTGTGAACCTCTGTAAGGGTTAAGTGGGCAAACCCACTCAGGAATGATGACCATATCCTCAGTGGCTTCCTGAAACCAACCAGGATTATTTCCAATATACCTGGATTGAGCCTCAGACAGCTTGCTGTCACATGAGCACAGGTACTTTCCTCATCTGAGCCACGCACCTGGAATGCAAACACTGGGCCCTGTCCGTGTCCAAAGAAACAGAGATCGAGTCATTAAATCATAATGGTGGTTCTGCAGTCTGGACCACATTGCCATGTTCCCCAGCAGCCTCACGTACGTATTGAGCAGCAAGGGTGACAGAATAGAAACTTGCAGTGTCTCTCACACACCCCACATCCCTCCAACAAGAGAGAGCCCTCAGGTGGAATAATAATTACCTAAACTGTGGTGACAGGGGGAGAGTGGACATTGTTGACATTGACACAGCTAGCCCAGCTTGTACACACCACTGTATCACCAGTGTGTAGCCCTGGACTCCTGCAGTATGCAGCGCTCAGAGCAGTCTGGGCTGAGGCAGGGAGCCCAGTCTCTGGTGAACTTCAAGTCCAGCCCACCTAGAGTCCATGGCCAGGTTAATAAAACCTGGTCGATGATAGCAACAAAGGATGCTGCTAGAACCAGTGAACCTGACCTGTTTCCATCAATAGGGGAAGATCAGTCAATGAGACCCTCTGCTGTTTCTCTGCTCTGCCCATGCCTGAAGCCTGGCTGGTGGGTATCAAGGACAGCTGAGAACATCAAGAGTCCGATTCTCTTTTCTTGGTCATATTAGTGTAAATCAGGAGTAACTGCCCTGAAGTTCATGGAGTTACATTCTTTTCTCAACAACCTTACCCCAAAAGGCATTTAAGGAATCGAGTGATAATGAGATAATAATGAACATCAGCGGATGGTTTGTTGAACAAGGGCCTATATGGCCACTTGGTTGAGCAGTGCCAGCACGCTGCCTTTCCTTGCTAATCTCCACTAACAGGACTCCATTTCTTCTGGTGTGTTTTTTTACTAGCTATGAGGGGCACAGAACACTTTCAACTTGTAAGCAATCTGAAGCTTCCCTTGCACGCCTACCGCCTCAGTCAGGGGTACATGGCATTTGTGCCCTCCAGGTCCAGACATAAATGGAATAATAATACAGTGCTTTTCATCAGTAGATTTCAAAGCTCCTTCCAAAGGAGATTATCATTATCCCCATCTTACAGATGGGGAAAGCAAGGCACAGAGGGGGGATGTCATTTGCTCACCCTCACCCAGCAGGCCGGGAGCAGAGCCCAGGTCTCTAGCGTCCCAGTCTGGTGCTCTGTCTACTAAGCAATACTGCCTGTCTTTATTCACATGGACAAAATCAATCCCACCGAAAGATAGGGAAATCCTCTACTGACCCAACCAGTAGGCCTCTCATTTCTGCCTAAAGGGGAATTACTTTTTCTCTATAGTCTCATTGGAGTGATGAGGCAGAACCCCCATTTTCGACCCTCACCTCACATGGGAAATCCACCCAGCATGCTATATTTAAAAAAAATCCAACTGCCCCCTGCCCCAAAAGACTCACCCATAACTTCATTGCCCAATTTAACTCAGCACTTGCAGTATTGATCTCCCTCCTTCAAATTCTATTATACTGCATCTTCCACCCAATTCACCTGTCTCCCATTTTCTTCCTCTTTTCTTCTATGCCTACTCCTGTTTGATAATTCAGGGTTTCAATCCAAAGCTGCAGGGGATCCTCTAATAAAATTTCTTTGCTCTAAATGCTGTACTAGGCCATGCCACAGTAGAATGTTAGAGGCCAATGAAAAATGTAAGTCCAGTAACAAGGACTGAAAATACTATGCTCGGCTAAGATACAGTGATTCCAACCTAAAGTCCTAAGGGACCTATGAGAATTTAGCCTTTCAGACTGGGAAGTGCTAGACATGTTTAAGGGTTCTCTGGAATTTGTTGTGGTTGAGATTAAGCCTTTGGAAACTAAACAGTTCTTTACACGCACCATAGTTTCTGCATAGTCATTTTTAGGTGTGAGAGAGAACTGGGATATGTGAATAAATCAATATGACACGGATTTTTAATACCTTTATTTTATTTATTACTAGACTGCAGTATGTAAGCTGAAATCCTGCCCTCCCTAGCACATATGCATACCCTGTCAGTGAGCATTACACATGCAATACTGAAGGCGGATTTGACCCTTTGCTGTCACTGGGAGGCTCTGCATTTAAATTGGCTCACTTTGTGTGATGGTCTAAGCTTACTGTTAATACAGATGTGCTAAGAACAGCGAAAACTGGCTGGGTTGGTTCATTTGCTTCTCCTCTTTCCTCCCAGTAATATAAACCCATTTGGGTTATATGCTTGATATAGTATTGTAGCTGACAATTTCAATTTTACAAAAACTGCATTCAGCAAGAATTACAAGCTAATTTCTTTACTATTTATGCTACTGCACTACTGATCTTTTTCAGCTTAAATTTAATATCCCAAGAATGATCCTGCTATGAAATTTGTATTTTAAGTGGAAAAAGTTAAGAGAAACTCTGTTTGCATGGTAATTTTTTTCAAAGAAGCTTATCTTTATTTTATCAGTAATAACTTTGAGATTTAATTTATTGAATTACTGAAGTTTATATAAAATTATCATAACTCTATTCAGTGCTACAGATATATATTAGCTACATGTATTTCACTAATGGAAATCAGTACCTCAGATCTAGCCAGCATGCAGGTCTTCACTTATTTTATGCCATCTTGTGCTGCTCTCAGAGTTGGAGATTGACTGACTGGTTACATTAATTTTCCTTCTCTTAGAATACTGTATATTAGCAAGGGTAGTATCTAATTTGGGGGAGGGGGGGAGGGGAGGGGAGCCCTCGGTGCACATGTTTTTGCAGAGAATCCTAACTCTGAAACTAAACTGGACTGTTGTAAAGTTCTTTACTATGCATATGATCAAATCTAATTTTGTAAATGAATTTTGCAATGTGATTTAGATTTTAAACTCAATTATGTTAGGATTTTCAATATTGTGTTTGTTCTTTTTTCAGATTACTGCTATATATGGATCTTATTCAAGGGTTTTATATTCTTGTTGAGTTCTGCAGTGCAGTTTGTTCAGACTGTTTATATCTGTTCCAGTTGTGCAAGAAGTGGAAAATATCCTTTATTTAGAACAGGTCACATGTGCTTACATCAAGGAACAGAGTCTCAATGTTTTAAAAAAATGTATCTTAGAGGAACAAATTTAAAACAGTTTCTGAAAGGTTTTTCCTTCTCTAGAAGATCAACATTAGCATATTTTTAAGTAACAACAAGAAAGTATAGCAACCGAGTGTAAGTAAAGTAAAACATGTAGGGTGAAATTTTCAAAAGCACTCAGCATTGGAGTGTGGTCTCATTGATTTCAATGGGAGCAGAGTTAGGCCAGTGCAGTGTATCTTTGAAGATCCCTCCCGTAACATTTTTGTGAGTGAATAAATTACCTGATGTTTATTCTACACCTCAAATTCACATCACTACAGAGAGAAACCTAGCCACAGATGATTACAGTACCTGAAATGTCACTTTATTATTATTATTATTATTTATTATTATTATGGAAACACAACAGAAATAAATGTACCCTAATAATAATATAGTACTTAGCTTTATATAGTGCTTTTCATCAGTAGATCTCAAAATGATTTACAAAGGTGAGTGATTGTAATTGGGATGGCTCTTATATGAAAATGTGGGGAAAGCTAAACCATCCAAAATATTTCCTATACAGGGAGCTGGTGGTGACACTTCTATTTAGGTAACATTTTCCATTGTAAAAGATTCTTGTGCCCCTCTCTCTGCGAAGCTCTCATACCTCCATTGTTTGCTGCAGCCCTTTGCTAATTAGCATGGGGGACAACCTTAGGATACAAAAGTGCCTTTTCTTTGTCCCATGAAATTCAGTCCAGCTTTTACTGCGAAGTAACTCTTAAAGATCACCATTTCATTTCTCTCGCTTGTATTTCTCAGGCAGCCTGCCAAATTAATCACAAAACATTCTCAGACCGGGCTGACACCCCTGCCACACCTGGGAGCTGCCAGAGGAGCTAGTGGGGAAGAGAAACAGGCAGGGTGTATGTATGATGTAAGAAATAGTCTTTAATTAATGCTTACATACTGTTTTTTTCCACAGATCCTTGCATCACTTAGTGTCCAAGATCAATGCACAAGTGGGCAGAATTAAGGTAGCGGAGACAGCTGTAAACCTGACATTTCCTAATTTTTGAGTGCCTGACTATGCAACCTAAATAACATAGGTTACTAACAACTTGTACAGAATCTAAGTTTTCATTTAAAAAAAACAAACGTTCCCCTTTGGGTTGTGAACATAACCTTCTAAATGTGACTGAACATAAACTGACGCACGGTGCAGTATGCAGACAGACAACTCTAGTGCTGCTGCTTTGCTTAGAGCTTCCTCAGCAGCCTTCCATTGACACAACCCTGGGCAGATGCCTGTTGGGTACTGTGAAACTGGCAAGAATCTAGTCGATTTCATGTTGTTGCTGTTTGATTGGAATCCAAATAGAGGCTGGGAAGGGGAAGAGTAATAGAGACTTTCAGGTATGTTATTTGACATATAAATGTCACTTCTTATCATACACTCCTGTAATTAAAACTTTAATAGGAAAAGTTAGAGATTTGTAGAGCACTTTTGTTCAAAATATACTTGCTCTCTGGATATGGATAATATGGAGAGAAACCTATAGGTTTTGAATAGGACAGTTTGAATATAAATTTTTTTGGAAAATGTTACATTTGCCTCTGCATTTCAAAGCAAAACCCCCTTCACATTTAAAACAAACAAACAAAAAACGAGCCAGTAACTTTCAGGCTTTTTTTTTTTTTTTTTTTTTAATTCCAAAACACTGACTTTGCATGTTGACTCAGGACAATCTTTAATTACCAGTTTGACATTTCAATGCTAGAAGGAAAATTAGGGAGCTGCAGACAAGTTGTATCAACACTTTGTCCATAGGTGGTGTTTTTCCTATTTTAGATTCTCAGATGTTTTAATGTGCAATGTAATAGCCTGATTCTATTATCTTTGTTTACTAAAACTCATGCTGACTGAAGTAGTTTTGCTAGAATAAGGCTGCATGATTGGGTGCTGTAACAGAGTTAATTTTACATGGAAACCTGTCACCTTGCATTATATTATTATTATACTTGATTAATGACTTTTCTTACTGGTCCATGCAGTAAAACCGGAACAGTTACAGGGTAATGAATAGCATGCATACTGTTACGGCTTCCATTTTATATTTGTAGTATAGGAGCAATGCAAGTAAACTGAAAACATTTTGTTCTGCATTAATATGTATTCGTAGCATACTATTGCTTGGTTTGCATATATCCATAGAAGGTCATGGGTTACTGATATAAGCATTTGGTTCAAAATATGTAGACTCCCTGGAATCAAAGACAGGGATCCTGGCAGGGTCAGCTCAGCCTGTCCTCCTTTTGAGGTAGATAAAATGAGTTCTATGCAGTTTACTGTGTTAGGCGTCTTTCAGACAACTCCCTAAAGTCCAACGGCCTGTTTGCTCTGTGAAGGCATTAAAGATTCCAAGGTGTCTTTGGAAGAGTAGGGCTTTGTCCATGTGTCCATGGCCAGAATTTCACCTTTTGACCCACTCCAGTGTTGTGACGTGATCTCCACCTAGAAATGTCTGCATTCAGTGGTGGAGTAATTCCTTTTACATGTACGGACCCCAACCCTGTAAAGTGGTCCCAGCGACAACCTACTGGTGTCTCTGGGACTCCATGAGAGAGTCAGATTCTGAGCTTATAAATCACTCTTGTTTGCAGAACACTTTAGGATCTTTCAGGATGAGAGGCACTATATGGGGGAGGGATAGCTCAGTGGTTTGAGCATTGGCCTGCTAAACCCAGGGTTGTGAGTTCAATCCTTGAGGGGGCCACCTAGGGATCTGGGGCAAAATTGGTCCTGCTAGTGAAGGCAGGGGGCTGGACTCAATGACCTTTCGGGTCCCTTCCAGCTCTATGAGATAGGTATATCTCCATTTATTATTATTATTATCTTCTAAGGAGATATATGTATCATCAATATGAACTTTATTCCTTTCACTGTAATTGTACTGCTAGGTGTAGGAACTAATAGAACATTCTCATGTGTATCGCTAGATGCCGCAGGAGTTCAACTGCCCTTTAATATGATCACTAACTGTCTTTAATAGCTTAAGTGTTACCTCTAGTTCATATTTTATTGAACAAATGACACCTGTACTGTAACTTGTTCTATCATATTTGCATCTTTCTAACCATCTTTCTGCCAAAGATTCAACCCAAAATCCAGTAATTTTGTATTTGTCTTCATTGATTATACAGAAACCCTCTATAAGATTTTTTTCCCCGCACATCACTAGCAGCCACTCTATAGATTGAGCTGGCAGGATGAGGGAGAGAAATGTGTTGCTGCCATATAGAATTACTTCTTCAAGCACGAACCAACAGAAATGTGTGAGGTGATAACTGTTACATTTAATGCCGTGTAAAGGAGAATAGAAGTTTATCATAGGAGTTCACGTTAGTATTTTAATACTGCAATTAACAGCCTTTAACAGTAAGATTTTTTTTTTTAAACTCAATTCCTATGAAGATTTTGCTTGTACAGTATAACTAGACAATAGAGGACAAAGAGGAGTTCATGTAAGTGCATTCTGTAATACATTATGCTGGGAAAATAACACTGAGAAAAAACAAACAACTCTTTCAGGGGGAAAAAAAGAGTATCAAAGACAGTGTGGTACTATAAGATACAATTTAAAGGGTTGAGCCTGCAAAACATATTCCACATAAATAGTCCTTGCTCACACGAGCAGTTGCATTCAAGTCAATGAGGCTGCTCCCTGAGTAGGGATTGCAGGATCACGTCCTGGTTTTGTAAAGCCTATCATAATATCCACGGGCCAGGTTTACCAGTATGCTCTGGTGACACAAAGCAGCCGCAGATCTGGCTTAACCCGCTATTTAGGTTGTCTTTATGGCTACTTTGCACAGCTCTGATAATGCACATCAGCCAGAGCATGCTGGGGAATTTGGCCCTCTATCACCAATCACTCCACAGAATTAGAATTAATTACAGGGTTAATAAATAGAACTGGAAGAGAGAAATGGAGATGTATGGGTCAGGAAGAAGGATCGTATTGGCCAAATGTTCAAAGGCACCTGTAGCAACTCTTAACTGGTATGTATGCAAAGGTGCATGTACATTTTTGTTTGTTTGTTTGTTTTTGGCACACACTCACTTTCACACAAAAATGATAGTTTAAACACACACAAACCCTATTTGTGCAGATTTAGAGAAAGGGGCTTTCTGTGTGGAAATGCAGCATTTTTGTGTGCAGGAAAACCTTGCTGACAAAACACTGTCAGGCTTCTGTTTGGCTTGACGTCATTCAAGGACAGGTCTGTTTTAGGCTTTGCTCCCTAGGTGCCATTCATATCTCTAGGGATTAGTCAAAAATTCCTGTTTGTGCATGTGTCAGTCGATCAAAGCTCGCCGATGAGACTTGGGATGCTGAGGCAGCTTTTACCTGGTAGCCTATAACCATACACATTGCTGCACAAATAGTTGAAATCTAGTGAAGTACAATAGGGTTCCGGCAGGGACAGCGGGGAGTTTTGGATCTGAGAGGGTAGGCAGAAATGGGAGCCACTCGCGTGGAGGAATGCAGCTGGAATAAAGAAATCGGCCCCATTGGAGTGTTCTGGATTAAGGAGGCAATAGAGTAGGAAATGAATTATTATTTACTGTTTGATATCATAGTAGCACCTAAAGGGCTTACCCAAGACCTGGGACCCTGTTGTGCTCGCTATTGTAAACTCATATAGGAATGGGAACTGTTGATTCCCTCTTGGGGAGGGTGGGGAAGCACACAGTGGGGGGTGGAACCAAAGTAAACAGGGAGTCGTTTCAGGGCAGGAAGACTGAGGTAGGAGCTGGGACCATTCAGGTTCATGGGGTCAGGAGGATAGGAAAAGGGGGCATAGGAATTGCTGGTGTTTCCAGCTAGGGAGGGAAAGCAATAGTGCTAGTGGGGAGATTGGGGTGTTTTAAATGGGAAGGCAATGGCTGAAGCAGCAGAACCTGGCTAAACCTGTCTCATGTGTATCTTTTATGTATTTTATTGTCTTGACTTTCCTTTCAAGATTTTTTTTTAAGTGAGGGAGGAGCATTTTTACAAGGAAAATTTCCAAAGCAAATAGCCTTGAAGCGTAGTTTAATGCAACATACAGTAGAAATTCAGACAAGAAAACAATACCACCCCCACTCTTTTGTTGTTTGAAAAGTTCAGCCTGCCCTAATCACACCGAGATCTAACCTGTGGGAGAAGCAGGATGATGCTGAGATGTGGAATTCCAGCAAGAGGAAGCTGGATTGTACAGAAGAGCAAAAAAGCTTTCTTTTTGGGCTTCTCATTTGCAGCCTTCAACTCACAGGAGATCAGTGGGAACACAGTAGCCCAGTAATGTGATTCCCTGGAGATGTCACAATTATTTTATTTGGATTTCTGCTCACTCTAGAGGGCATACTTGCATTCTTTATTCATTCAGACTAGGGGATTTGCCTTTCCCAAAACCTCAGCCATACTAGGGGCATGCCCCTGCTGTCAGTTTATCTGATGAAGACATTGGCATTGTTAGGAACAGTTGCTGGGTGTTTTTTGCTTGTAAAGTGGAGGCTGCTGTTTGATGATTTTTATTGCAGCTCTGAAAAAGACAAGGTATTCATCCACTAAGCTGCTGCTTCTGTTTGTTAAACTTGTGCACAGTGGCTTTGGAATTCAGGCTAACCAGTGTGGTGTGTAACTGTTAATTTTGTTCCCTCATCTTCCCACCTGTCCATTTTATTCACCTGTCCAACACCTAGACCTTAAGCAAGGAGAGTCGTCTTTGTTGTTTATCTGTAAAGCTCATAGCACAAAGAGGCCCTGATCCTAGGTGCTACCAGAATGCATGTAAATAATACCAAGAAAAATTATTGTAATTGTCACCGAGACCTCTTATGCACAAGAAGAGTTTTTTAAGAATGAAGCAGTGCTTCCATCTCTGAATTAACTGGTGAGTCAAAAGGATATTACTTCACAATAAGATCCCTTTGCAGTACAGTTTTTCCCCAGTTCAGATTGGCTGGGACCTTGGGTTTTTTTCACCTTTCTCTATAGCAGGGGTTGGCAACATTTCAGAAGTGGTGTGCCGAGTCTTCATTTATTCACTCTGATTTAAGGTTTCGCGTGCCAGTCATACATTTTAACGTTTTTAGAAGGTCTCTTTCTATAAGTCTATAATATATAACTAAACTATTGTTGTATGTAAAGTAAATAAGGTTTTTAAAATGTTTAAGAAGCTTCATTTAAAATTAAATTAAAATGCAGCGCCCCCCGGACCGGTGGCCAGGACCCGGGCAGTGTGAGTGCCACTGAAAATCAGCTCACGTGCCGCCTTCGGCACGCGTGCCATAGGTTGCCTACCCCTGCTCTATAGCATGGAGTGCTGGTCATTTGCCAGAATTATCTGGGTATATCGTAATCTATTGCCTTGGGCGTTGATGCACCTTGTCCCTCCTGTTCTCTGCCTGTGGCACGTAATAGTTTAGTCTCCAGTGAGCTATAATATTTTGGTTGTTGGGTTTAGTGTGCTGGGTTGTTGGTTGTGGGGTGGGTTGGCAGTGGTCAAACTAGATGATCTGGTGGTCCCTTCTGATCTTAAACTCCATGACTGTCTGTTACAAAAAGACAATTGTCCAAAACTTTGAGGACGCCATCTAGGAGACGCTGTGAATTCTGGGTTCCCTCCTGAAATAAGAATTCAAATATTTGAGTGTCAAGTTTGCCCAAGAATATGAGAGCCAAGATGCCTGAATTGCTACAGAGGGGTAAGGTAAGTTGCTTTAGAGGAGGTGTGGTTTTGACACACCCAATATTGGTCAATCAAAGGGTCTTTCCAGCATGGTGCACATAAATTCAGGAAGCCATCAAGAGAGGCAAGAAGATCTAGAAGCTGGTGAAGGGTGTGAATCTCCTCTTTGAGAGGACTTCATTTTAAGTGATGTGGAATGCCAGAGAGTTTGATAGAATCAGAGAGGCCGAGAATGCCCATATGTGAGTGGATTATTTCTGCTGAGTTGCAGCCATTATATTACAAAGATGGGATTGAAGCACAAGAGGGTCTTAAAATAAGATTTCTGTAATTTACACAAGTTCATGCTTGACCTGTGGGTGTAAAGAACACTGGTTGCTATAGAACATCACATTGAAATTTGTATAATTTGTTTGATCTGGTTGTTGAACAAGTTACAATTTCAATTCAATTGTAAAGCTATTCTGCCAGTGATAAGCTGGTGTCTGGATAGCGTGGTGGAACCTAGATAGTGTGGCAGTGAATGCATTAGCATTGTATATAGAGCCTGATCTGTAGCTCATTGCAGTGGATGAAAGGGCTCCCATTGACTTCAGTGGGCTTTGGGTCATGGCTGTAGAGAGGCAGTTTATTTTACATTAGCAGCTGTATTGTCAGAGCCCTTCATTCTGAATGACTAAAGATACATAGTGTACACTGCTGGCACAGAGCAATGACCTTCCATTTTTCATGTACATCAAACAATATGGAGGTGCATGAAACAAATCTACCTGTTGCAAAGATCCTGGGTGTGCTGAAGTAAGCCTGGTAAGGATGCTATTGTAGCTAAGCTTTTGTATTAATAAGCTATGACAATCTAAAGTTTGGATTCCGTTCACTAATCATAACGGATGCAAGGCACTCCACTGCAGAGGGCCAACATAATATTGGCCCCATGCACCACTTAAGTCCCATGTTAAAAACAAGATTGTCATTTGTGCATAGGTCTGCATTTGAAAGCATAGGAAGGCTGCTCCTTACCACCCCTGGTGTAGCTACACAGTGAAACAAGGAGACCTCCCTCCCTGTATATGACTGTAGCCATTCATGTTCCCCACTTTCTGGTAGAGTTCCCTGTCATTCTAAGGAGTCAGCAATTACCGCTTGCTAAAGGAGACCTGTCTTGTGGAGGATCCTTTTAATGATCATAGTGTCTACTATTTACCTTCCACTTAGGAGCGGAGTTCTAGAGCAGCAGTGATCTCTCAGTTCCCTCGACAGAAATTCTTTTTCTGAGATGTTTCAGTCTGGATTTGCCGCAGGCCACATCAACTCTGCAGTGGTGAGCATGGGTGGTGTGACCTCCTCTGTGGCACTGAGTCTGGCATGGTGTATGTTCTAATTTAGTTAAACCTCCAGTGACTTGGGTTTGATACTGTTTGATCAAATGATCTTTAGCCTCACTTGACCCTTCCAGGTGCAGTGTTAACTGAGTCTATCAATAGACCAACCGAGAAACAGATCCAACCATCCTGTGATTCTAAATGTTGTTGTGGTCGGTTCAACCTTGGAGATGGGTTTTGTGCCCCATTCACTTCAGCACCTTCAGCTTCAGAATCTCACACGCTTCGTTTTGGAAACTGTTTGATAGATACGGGTCAAAAACAAGGCTTTGAAATCCAGATTTGTATTTTGTCCCTCCGTCCATTTTGTGCCATTTTACTTAACAAGATACTTTGTTTTGTTGTTCCCCACGTGTGGCATTGCAGACTAGTCTCAATGAAGGGAGGTTGGTGCAAGAAGATAGCTCTTGCATTGTGCCCTAACTCTGGAAGGCTGTGGCCTGAGAGGCTTCTACTGAAAAATGCCTGCGATGTGTCTTCTCCCCCCTCCTGGAAGAGTTGCACCCTTGCATGCCTATTGCATTGCCGATGTCATGGTGAGGTGTAGAGAGAGAGTCATTCTTCAAGATCCTATGTTTGATTCCTGCTGTCAGTACCACATAAATGTATGGTCTTCTATGAGATAATCTGCATGACACAGCCTTGGCTCTGTCCTTCTGGCTAGCTGAAATGCAAAGTTTAAATCTGAAGCTGAAATGAACAAAATTGCCTCCATGACTTCCTAAAGTCTCCTCTCTATTTACGAACTATTTTGATAATCAGTTTCTCTTCTGTTACCACTAAGATGGTAAGCTTTATGGGCTGGGGAGGGGGAGAGAGGTGTGCTGGTTTAGACTGAAGGTACTAAGACTATTATTCTTTCCCTCTTGCTTTCTTGTAGCTATTGCCTGACTGCTGTAAAATGTTTTAACGCGGTTTGTTAAGTAAAATGGTGAAATATACACTGTATCCTTGAGGGTGTTTCGTTATAGCTCTTGTCTTGCTGGCCTTTCTAATCATTTTTTTTTGGGTATCGGTCAATGTGAATTGAATGCTCTGCTTAGGTACTTGCATTCACATCATTATCTGACCAGTACTCCCCCGCCCATCTCTTCATGAAGGCTTGCACTTCCCTGGCTTTCAGTTGAGGAATACGATGATTATAAAATAGCTCAGTTTATACAATTGCACTACCTTTCTTTGTTCTCCTTTTCTCAATGGCTTTATTTTCTCACTGTGTACCTTTTTTAGCTCTTTTGAAATCCCAGTTCTGTAGCCTGTACTTGATCAAGGAGAATTTTGTTTTTACATAGGAGCTTTGCTTGAGTAAAGGTTACCAAACCCACAGCCTGATCCTGTAAGTACTGGGTTTACAAACTCATCTGAAGTCCATAGAATATTTTTCCCTTGCTGTATGGTTTTGCTTAATGCAGTAAGAAATGCTTGGACTTTTGGGACTTTGAAATGGAAAATTAATTGGTAGTTGCTCTCTCTCATTTTTTTTAAGTGATGCTTTTAGGAACTTTGTGCACTTCAGCGTTCAGTTGGACTCATAACTGCAGAGCACCCTGGATGGTAGAAGGAAGGTACTAAGAAATGCAAGATTGTATTGATTGTATTGCAATTCTGTTGGAACAAAAAGATAATGTGCTCAGCATTTACACTTGTATATTGTTTTCTCCTTTATTTTGCATGTTTAGAAAATGCCATGCTCTGCAAACTGCTGACTCTGTGTTTTCTGTGGAATGAAAACCATCTGGACAACTTGACTGAATTTTATCTAAGTTCGTAGTAACAGGCTCTGTTTTGTTTTCTGGTTAGATCAAGACCAGAATTTCAACTTAAATTTATGGAGATGACTACAAATTAAACATTGCCCATTCTCTGGAGTTTTAATAGCAACTTGAATGTTTGAGGTGTGTGGTTTTTTTTTGTTTTGTTTTTTTTTAAATAGACATTAAAATAACAATATTGATTTCCCCATAAGCATTTGTCTTTAGGATAGCATTTATAACTTGCTATTCTAATACAATTGGTCTGAATTGCCCCAGTTCAGCAAAGTATTTAAGCACATGCTTAAGTCTCATTGAAATTAATGGGATTTAAACACCTGCTTAAAATTAAGCAAGCAATTAAAGCCTTTGCTGGGTCAGACCCCCCGGGTGGATCAGATCCCAGTTCATCAAAAGACTTAAACATGTGCTTAACTTTAAGCGTGTGAGTGTAGTACATTGCCTTAGCGAGACTACTCACAGGTTTAAAGTTACATTTGTGCTTAAGTATTTTTCTGGATCGTGGCCTTAGGGCCAGATTCTGCAATGTGCCGAGCACTCTTTCCCTGATCCAGCAAAGCACTTAAGCATATACGTATGTCTTCCTCATGTGCTTAAAGTTAAGCACATGCTTCGCTAGTCTCTCTCTCTCTCTCGATATATATATATATATATATATATACACATACACACACACCTGTCTCATAGAGCTGGAAGGGACCCCGAAGGGTCATCGAGTCCAGCCCCCTGCCTTCACTAGCAGGACCAATTTTGCCCCAGATACCTAAGTGGCCCCCTCAAGGATTGAACTCACAATGGGTTTAGTAGGCCAATGCTCAAACCACTGAGCTATCCCTCCCCGGGACAGGTGTGTTCAGCACTCAGCAGGATCGCGCCCTCAGTGAGGAAAGCTTTTGAAGTTGATATTTCCGACCTTAGAACATTCCATTTTCAGTGATGAATTCTAATTAAAAACAATATTGTTTTTGAAAGACCATGAGATTTAAAAAAAAAAAAAAAAAAAAAGTAAGAAATCCTTCCAAAACCCACAAGGTGTAATCTGCTTCTAACACAGGATACAAATATAGCAGAACTTCAGTACGGTCTGTTTTAAGGCAGCAAGTGCGCTATAAACCCAACTGTTCAAAAGCACCCTTTGAGCTTCAGTAGTCTTGAATGAGGAAAGTATCTTTTGCTTTGATTTGGGGGGACGGGAGGAGAGAAAGTGGTTGAGAAAGCGCCTTCTCAATATTGGAAACTTTCATATGTTCTGGAGAAGTGTAATTAGGTTTGTGCATGCTTAAATTGGTAAATAATGATTCTCTGACATGTTAATGAGTGTATAAAATGGACAATGAATTCATTCTCTGTAGTCTTACGCTGAGAGGAGAGGTTATTCATCACACCCAACTTCTAACTGGAAAAAAAAATGTTCTTTTCAAAGTCAAAAGCTACATTATTGATAGAACATTGGGCTTGATGTTCTAACTGTGCAAAGGTCAGGGAAATTCAAAATCAGGTTTCGTAACTCTGTCCCATTTTGAATATGTATTGCTATAATCTCATATAATGGAAGACTTTATAACACAGAATGATTCAGGACATACTATTTGGCTATAGGAAAAACAGAACAGAAAGGTGTTGCTCCGTTTTCATTATTGCTCTTCCAGCATAAGTAAGTTGAGCTTTGTACTGTTTTCTTGTCAAAACTGCTGTCGTCGGTCTAAAAAATTTGATTTTAGCAAGATATTACTCGGGCTGTTATAGGGCCGGGGTTGGGTCTTGATTTACAGACCTAGCCATAGGTTAGGCAGGAGATTTTGCTCCAAGTCTGTGTCGTCTTTTCTCTCTGCGTGCAGAGATTCCCTTGTTTTTTGACGTTTACATATAGCTTCAAATCTCTCTGCTCCAGATGGTAGTTCAGGACTTGCCAAACTGATTAGTTGGTTGCTATAGTGTCTCACATTGTGATAGAAAGTGTCACACCGTATATACTATATGACACTTTTTACCACATTTCAGAGTAGTAGCCGTGTTAGTCTGTATCCGCAAAAAGAACAGGAGTACTTGTGGCACCTTAGAGACTAATTTATTGTAGCATAAGCTTTCGTGGGCCCACGAAAGCTTATGCTACAATAAATTTGTTAGTCTCTAAGGTGCCACAAGTACTCCTGTTCTTTTTACCACATTGTGGAGGACATGCTCAGTGCAGAAAAGCTGTTTTTTAATAAGCAGTGCTTCAATGCTTTGTTCAACCTCTTTGCCAAACCTCATTTTTCGTGATGTTATCTTACTGCTTCGTATGTATAATAACTCAATGTTGTTGATTAAAATATTCCAGTTCTTTGATGCACCAGTGCTAACTTGTCTGTTATACATCCGTACAGGAAAGCAGAAATTACTTTTAAAATGGCAAACATGAACTTTGGCCATTTGTGTGCTATTGTTGTAGACTAGTGATACTCAGACCTCAGTGGTTCAGGAGCCAAATTAGCGATTAACATTACCCAAAAGACCCACAGTAGTGTCAGTTCATTGTTTCTTTTACTATTTTTATATTTTCTCATAGAAAAATGACTGACCAGGTATTATTATTTTTATCAACTGCAATTGGTTATTACCATAGTAAAGGCATCCTGATTTGGTTAATAACTTAGATTGGTTAATAATTAAATCATGCAGTGTTTTAATACCATGTGCTACAAAGAGCTACAGGAGATACATTAAAGAGCTACTTGAGGCTCGTGAGTCTCAGTCCGAGGATCATTGTTCTAGACTCAGTGTTGCAGTGTACTGTCACCAGGACATGCCTCTTTGTAACTTGGGCAACAATTTCTAAGTCAAACGGGACAGTGTTTGACAACGCTCCTTCAAGTTAAGCAAAATCCATTACCATAGTGCTGCACTAGGACTGATCTTACACGTTCTTTTCCAGGTGCAGGCTTCTACAGGACTTCACGGTAACTTTCTTCAGACTGAGGGTAAATTTCTAGTTTTCAGCTGTCTCAATGGGTTGTGAACTAGAGACTGTCCAGCCTGTGTTCAAAAAGAGAACACTAAAGAAGTTTGCTCAGTTACTTCTGGGGAGGCTTTCAATTTTTCCAGGTAAAATAACTTGCCAGATGTTAGAAATTCAATACAGATTTCTGGTGGTTCCTCAGTTATCACTGCAAAGAAAAGTCCAAAGAGACTCCATGCCAAAGCACAATCTTGTTTGATTCCATTTGACGTTAGAAATGGATATGTAAGTGATGCCTGCAGAGGCTCTGCCTGGCATTCCATTATGCAACTCATTGATGAGCATGAACTTCTCTATCCTCAAGCTCTGACATGTTTTTGGTAGTCCTGGTCAGCTGACAGTGTCAGAATGTCTGGTATGGGAAACAAACGTCATATTCAGATCCAAGGTTTTGTTCCCTACAGTTTGCCAATAACTGTTGAGAAACAAGCAGAAAGCTAACAGTGTTTGTTTTTTTTCTCTAAAGCAGTACTGTTTTGGAGAGGGCTTGACTAGCTGTCGAGAAGCTCCCAGCAAGAATTGAGGACAGGGAGATTCTACAGTCTCTCTTCACTTCATGTTTTTAGATGGTATCAGTGTTTGCATCCTTGAGCTCCTGCTGACTGTTTTCTCCTTCTGTATGGTTTCTAAGCAGGAGCATAGCTGTGGATGGTAAGCATGAAGCCACAATATCTGTAGGTCTTACTGCCTATTCACAGGGGTGCTGACCCTTGATTGTAAGGTGCTTTGGAGATGTAAAGTACTGCTATCTAAATGCTAAATATTAGTAACACCGTGCCCTAATTGATGGCCACAGGGCTTCTCTTGTATCCTTCCTGCACATGATTAGATTTAATGAGGATCTTGTTTCCTCCGAGCCATGCTTCCAGTCTCTCTCCCTTTAGCCCATGGCTCAGCAATATGTATAAAGGAGATCGTGGATGAATGTTGTTAAAACACTCTGCAAGGCCCTCAATGGGTACCATCCAGGAGCACTTCACTATAAACAAAAGGTTTTGGAACTCAGGAATTCATGGGACTGTCTGGACTCAAATGTTCTCCTCTATCTAAAGGAAGTCATGAATCTATGCTATAACTGGAGCTTGGCTGGCAGGTCTGAGGGAACGTTCATCCACGTAATGTAGAGTCTCTGCGTTGCATGCATCTCTAGGGTCCAGTGCTCCTCTGAGATTCCCTACACTTTACCCTAATCCTTTGAGAGATCTTGCTCACTTTGCAAGCCGTGACCGGGCACTATCGGCACCTCCCTGACCACTGACGTTGCTGCAGCCTGAAAAAGGCTGCAGGCCAAACTGGAGGCAGCCAACCTTTCTGTTGGGGGATTATGAGCACCTGGGTGGTAATCACTGGGCTAACGATATAATTGGGAGGATATAAGAAAAAGAAGCAGGAAGCAAGGGGACCTCAGAAGGAGAGCCCCGGGGGTGAGTTTGGGCTGGGGAGTGAAGGCTACAGGGAAGCCTCCCCTTGCTGTAAACCTGCATTACAAGAAAAGAATAAATACACGCTTCGGTGAAAGATAACCTGGTGTGTGTGACTGAGGCAGGGTGACCAGATGTCCCAATTTTATAGGGACAGTCCCGATATTCGGCGCTTTTTCTTATATGGGCTCCTATTACCCCCCACCTCTGTCCCGATTTTTCATACTTGCTATCTGGTCACCCTAGACTGAGGCCACACGAACTGGCGAGGCGCCCTGTGACAGTAACCTTAAAGCTGTCATGGGCACTTTAACTCTGCAGTGCTTGACTTGTGGAATTAGGATCTTAACCTTTGCATTGCTGTAGGCTCTTAATAGAGTTTTGCACTCACTTAAAAATCTGATGTAGTAATTAATCTCTTTTATTCCGGAGTTCATAAAGTGCTAGTTTGGAGCAGCATATCTAATGCCATGAGAATTAAAACATGAAAGATGTTCAGTAATGGGTGGAAATAGGATAGTGCAGGAATTAGATTAAGTGTAATGAACATTGCACAGTGCCTGGATAAGGAATGTTCTGAATTAGAATGGGAATTAATAATGCAGATGAGATTGTCACTTAGGAAATTGGCTTGTCATTGCATCTCGGTTTAGTACAAATGTGTTTATGGCAGTTGGAGGTTTAGATGTGAGGCGGGAGGGGTGTTGTTCATAATGACCCAAAGATGAAGGAATCTGTCTGATAAATCGGTATGATATCTATCATGAATTGAGACCCCTGGATTTAATTTAGGGCCACATGCGACTCCAGCCCAAGCGACTGAGCTGAGTGCTGGGGAGATGTACTGAAGTTTTGGGTGGGGGAAAAAGAATGTTCCTTGTGGGCTGTGCAGCTGCTCCGTGGAGGTTGAAGTAGCCGGTGCGGGACACGTATTGACCCTTCTTACTGAGAGCATTCAATACTTTCAGAAGGCATTTATGAAACTGTTGTGCAGTTACTTACCCACTCCAGGATCTCCACATCAATTAGGAGAGGCTGCTTATTCATGCTTTTCTGAGAGTGTGCCAAAATAGCTGGTATATTATGTCAGAGCCCATACTTTCATCCAGAACAGTTCATCCGAATCTAAAACTTATTTCTTCCCAGTGGTTTTGTATTTGCGCCATGGATCTCGGTATTAGGTAGTTGGAAGTTGTGCTGGTTCAGGAAGACTTCCTCATGCTTGGCATGTTTGCAGGGGAATCCTCGTGAAACAGGAGGTTTTTCCCCCCAACACGTATCAAACAACAAAGTCCCTCACAAAGTGCTTTCATTCTGCATGCTAAAGTGCTGCTCTAAAAAGCTTGATATACTCTCCTGTCTGATCTAAATTAAATGAGCGAAGCGTCTTTATACAGTACAGTCTATTCAGTTCTTCAGCTACTGCTGCCCTGAGCATATCCCTACATCCTCATCCTTTCCCTGGCTTCCTCAGGTTATCTATGATGAAGTCACTGTCTAACTTGCTCCTTGGATTCCTTTTAAGCCTACTTTTCTAGCACCTCCCTTTATCTGTTTCTCTCACTCTCTGCTTCATGTCCTCTCACCTGCACCATGTTGCCCTTTGTGCTTGAATAGCCTCCCAATCCATTTGAGTTAAGTACCCTCCCTCTCCTTCAAACTCCTCTGTTCGTGATCTCTGTCAGTGTGGCTATCTGCGCAGAAGGCCTGGTGTGGTGTGACAAACTGGGAAATGAGTAAGGTGTACGCCTTGCCTCTGTGTGCTTTCTATGGCGTTGGATCAAAAGGGGCTGTTAAAGGAACCGAGCAGGAGAGGTAAAACAAGGACACAGATAAGCATCCTGGAGGACACAATGAGGAAACTGTTTCTTGGTGCATACCCTCTACCTGGCGCCAGGCAGGCTGGGAACCATTTACTCTTCCCAAGGCGAAGTCTAGAATCAAAAAGAAGATACCAACCATTAGAAGACCCTGGCCTTAGAAAAGGGTGGGGGTTAAGTGAGTGGCAAGAGACTTCCTAGGATGCGTCCGCAATAGCTGGCAGGGAGACACACAAGAGACAGAGGGAGCATGCTGTGAGCAGGGCAGTCTGCTTCTCCTAGTCACAGATGGGGGTTAGCCAGGCTAGATAAAATGTACCTAAGCTTGCAAGGAAAGTTGTAGGTAAGGGGGTATATGCATGTAGAGACCTGTTTTTTTTGTTTTTTACCCTTTGCTGTACCTGCTTTGTACCTTGGGGGAGTGAATCAATATTGCTTTGTTTGGAAGGGGGTGGTTTTGAGTTGCTGTAAGCAGCGTGCTGCTCGCTGGCCCACAGAGCGAAAGGGTGGACAGGTGTCTAATGAAGTTGGGCCTATTGTGTTAACAGGGTGAGGAACCAGAGGGGCTGCAGCCCAGAGATCTCTAGTCTAAGAGGGTTGGACCATGAGGTTCCACCTAGAGTGAGGTGCAGGAAGCCAAGCCTGACATCTGAGAGAGACTAAAACGGGTCTGAAGTGCCGTTCACCCTGTATCTGTGACATACAGCAACTTGTGCTTGCACATTTGTGTGGTGTTTGCCTGTAGCTGGCTGTAAGCTTTTCAGTTTTTCTTTTCCCTGTTTGTATAATAGTTCATAGATAGAGGTCTGAAAATTTGACTAGTGCTTTACAGACCAATAAAAGACCATGGGTGAAATCCTGGCTCCACTGAAGGGACTTCTGCCATTGATACTGACTTCAACTTCCAAGGATTTCACTCTGTATCCTAAGAGCTTAAATTTTCCTGATCCTAAATCATGGCAAGCCAATGGCAGTGCATGTAGGTGTTGAGATCCTAATGCAGGACTGGGGCCTACATTAAGATGCAACATGACAAGAGACTAGTGTCCTTCGTGGTAGAGAAGAGACAAGAGTCCATTGTAATGAAGATAAAGGAGAATTTTTATGGAAACTGCTGGACATAGACAGGGCCTTTGAGCTCTCTCTGCCTCCCAAGCTATGTAAACACAACTGCCTAGTGTTGCCTCACAGGGTCTCCCTGAGTCCAAAGAGAGCACAAGGCTTACAGAAATATGATCCCGTTGTTTGCTCTCGTTAATGATGCACATGATTGAGGATTTTATAGTTTAAAAAAAAAAAAAGATACTGTTACTCTGATAGGAAGACTAAGGTTGATGGTTTGTTTTACATGTTTTGTTCTTGCATCAGATGCTGCCTGATTTTTCCTCCATCATGATAAAACAAAAAGTAATGAAAATATAATCATTTGTTCAAGCCATTCTATATGTTAAGGGTTGGATTTTCAAGCATTGGCCTCCATTTGGGTGTGTCTGTGGTCCAAACGCTTGCCCACGATGGAATCCCATTTTCCATCTGTAGTCCATTTGGGATGGACAGAAAGCTGGATGAAGTCAGTGAGAGCTGCAGGTGTTCATCAGCCCTCAGGATCAGGTCCCAAGAGTATAATTGAGAGAGAGGAACTATACAGAATATGTCAGTGCTCGTACCCACACATCAGATATCATATGACACCAGCACAACAAATTTTATGAACTTTCCCCACCCACTTATTCTTTCCCAACTGGGAAATTCATGGCAAGCAGGGGTTGTATATCTTATTGGAGGACTATCAAAAATAGGATAGCTTTCAGGAAATACCTATGGCAGACTAAATGATATTCCATTGATATTAAATGTAAGCTGCAAAAAAAAAAAGCAAGAGAAATTTTTTGAAGGTGGGGCAGGGAGGTAGAATCCAACAGAAAACAGTATTAATTTTAAGGAAAATAGAAAACATATTGGATTTGTTAAATACCAAAAAAAAGAGATAAATGATGGCAAGATTTTTAGTAATTAAAAAATTAGGCTAGGATTGGACATAGATGTTAAAATATACAAAAAAACTAGAACTGACAAGATACCTGGTTTAAGATCTACTGATGAAAATCACTGTATAAGAGGTAGGTAGGTATCATCATTTTCTTGACCACTCAGTTGGTATTTTGTATTCTGTCCCCCTCCCCTCCTCCAGGTCTTTTCTATATATAGTGTGTGTGAAGATTGGAGCAAGGGACTAAGACAGTCCATCTCTTTGTATGGTACCTAGCACAAAGGAGCTTCTTGCCAAAAGGGGCATTTGGGTGCTAGCTTAGTACAAATAACAAGGAAGATAGGGCGGATTTGACACCTCTAGTTCCTTCTCATTATGCTTGTTTCAAAACCAGATCTTAAATAGCTTTTATTAGGCCTTTGAACAGCTCCTCAAGGCTGGGGTAACGAATCATAGCAAATGCTCAATGTGTTGGCAGCAACATGCCAACCTGCTTCACATTCTGTTCTCCTGCCATAAATTTACGAAACAATTGGAACGGTGCCTGCAAAATCTTTCCAAGATTTTGGGAACTGATATATAACCTTCCCTCCATTTACTTGTATTAGGCTATTTGGATGGTCCTAGCTACTCATTGTAGCTGCAAAGCAGGTTATTGTTAGGAAATCCAAGACTCCATGCACTTACGCTGGTTGGGTAAATGCGCCATGTAATGCAAAGCTGATGGAAAAACGGACATTAGCTAGGACTTCTCGTTCAAAGAAAAATAACTCTATTTTGAGGCCATATGAAAACTACATGATGTCTTGCTTTAGATCTGGCATTAGTCATCCTCTCTGTCATAACTGCTGGCTTTGATTTGGCATTTATCTAGGTGTGTCTCATGTCAAAATTACCATTAATATTGGTCTTTACGTGCAACAGGAGGTGTATTATTATTTAATACTCTTTCTATATGTTGAGTTGTCAGTTGTTGTTTTTTTTAGCCAATTTGTATCTTCATCCAAGATTCATTCTCTTTATTTATTTGGCTCCTGAAGGTGGGGTTTTTTTTTTTTGTTTTTTTTTGACCCATATACTAACACAGGGGTAGGCAACCTATGGCACGGGTGCCGAAGGCGGCACGTGAGCTGATTTTCAGTGGCACTCACACTGCCCGCGTCCTGGCCACCGGTCCGGGGGGCTCTGCATTTTAATTTAATTTTAAATGAAGCTTCTTAAATATTTTAAAAACCTTATTTACTTTACATACAACAATAGTTTAGTTATATATTATAGACTAATAGAAAGAGACCTTCTAAAAACGTTAAAATGTATTACTGGCACGCGAAACCTTAAATTAGAGTGAATAAATGAAGACTCGGCACACCACTTCTGAAAGGTTGCCGACCCCTGTACTAACAGAACATTTATAAAGTGCTTTTTATCCTTTTTGGGCAGGAGGAGGGGAAATGCTGTGCTTTACAAGCACTGTCTGATCTTCTCAGTGCTCCTCTGTGGCAGAGCATGGGAGATGATATTGCTGTTTTACAGGGGGAAAACTGAGGCACTGAGGATAGGTGACTTGGTTGATTCCACAAAGGGAATCAGTGTCAGAGCTGTGATTACAACTGTGTAGTTCCTGGCTCCCAGTATTGGCACAGATGACTAGAACATGTCTTTCTCTTTAGCCTTCAGTAAAGTTTTGTTAATCTAATGACTGGATTAAATCAAAGGAAAGTTAGAGAATAAACAGAACACCTCTTAAGACATTCTGAAAATGTTCCTTCATGTCCACAATAATGTAAAAACATTCTGTGAAACAGAACATGAGGATACATTCAGAACAGGTACATAAATGCTGTTCTGATTCTTTCTTTGAATAAAGTACTCCTTTGCATTTTTATTCAGCAGTATTACCCAAGTATCAGCCCTTTACTGACATAACCAAGTTAAAGCTCACAACCATGTGACCTTGGTATGTAACAGCATTTACACTGAGTAAAGCACAGAACAGAGTGATTTAGCATAGAATCCTAAAGCAAGAACTTCCTCTCAGTACCAGGACGCACTCCCATCTTCCAAGAACATAACCTTTTCCATTGTTTCATTTTTGACAGGCTGCCTGATGGTCTGTGGTAATACTGCTTTTTTTTTCATTTTGTGCTGTCTCAGAAAGAAAAAGGTAAATTTGTAATCCAAGTAACACTCTAAATTTAGAAGTGTTAAGTTTCAAATGTGAAAGATTTCTGATCGCTCTAAAGTTGGTTTTGTAATCAAAGGAAATGTATTGGAGATTGCCAGGATTTGCAGCTTGTGAAATAACTGTTCTACCAACACATTCTGGGCTGAAATGAAGCTTGCTGACACATGCGGGTTACTGAAGGGTATTTTTGACTGTTGTCATGAGGACGGGTTAGCAGGAAAAAATATTTTCTGTTTCCCCTAATATAGAAGGATATTGGTGCCATCAGCTTTTAAACAGAACTCTACGGTGGTTGTAGTGGGGATTGTGCTTCAAAACTGATGCTGTGGTATGGCTCACAAGATGCAGAGAAGGATATTAACATTTTCTGTTATATAAACTAATATTGCAATAGACTGTTTAATTAACTGGAAAAGTGTTTCCTCAGTTCCCTGTGACATGCAGGCTGCTACAAGCTCGGGCGGGGGGGATCCCCTGCGTCCAAATGAGAGCTGGCCAGTTATGAGGGCCTGATCCAAAAGCCACTGAAGTCAATGAGAATTAATCATTAAAGCCAGGGACAGCCTCCTCATCACACTGGTTCTTCTCCTCCAAACCACTCCATTTTAAAGAATTAGTTACAGTGTTAGGGCAAGTTTTAAAACATGAATTAGTGATGGTGAAAGATGCTGGGTTGCCAGAACAGTAAGTTCTGTCTCTGCTCACAGAACTCCTGTAGCTTGGAGGCAGTAGCAATGTCTCAGGCTTGATCTGGAGGAACCACCTGTAGGGATGAGAGTAGTTCACACTCGATGCCCATCCACTCCTTAACCTCTCTGATGCTGTGACTGCCAGGAATGGTCTCAGTGCCAGGTGTGCTGATGGCTTTCTGATGTGGATACCTGTCTGCTAGGAATTAGACTGAGACCAGTTGATTTCATAACAGCCATCAGATGGTAAATAAAAAAAAAAAAAATGTTTAGTCAGTGTAAGTTAGGTTTGAACCAGTGGTCTAAATGTGACAGTTTCCTTTACTACTGTGAGCTGGTTTTCATTAGGATCTTATAATGCATTGCAGATTGCTGTGTGCTGCAGGCAGAGTTCTTATTCAGTTGGCACAACTGTTTGTACTAAATAGTTATATTACGGTAGTACCCAAAGGTCGCAGTCAAGATTGTGGGGCCCAATGTGCTTGGTGCTGTACAAATATAGCCCTGAAGAGCTTACAATCTAAAGAATGTGCTTTTCCTATGCTGGCTGAGTCTCTAGTCCAGCCAGTGCTGCTTTATGTCACTGAAGATGCACCAGAGTGCACCCTTGGAGCGCACAGCTGATAGATAGCAGAAAAAAGTTCATGAGTTTTTCCTTCTTTTTCCTTTCAAAAAGTCTTATTCTTCTTTCTTGCCACTTTTTTCTATTTGGGGTCAGAGACTTCTTTCAAAACTCATGTCTCTACACCTGGCTGTCATGCAAATTGGTCTCTCTAAGGCCCGCTAATGTCTGATTTATGTACCAAGTCTTTGGCCTCCCCTGTGGTCATCTTCCATCCATAATCCTTGCAAGGGCCATCCTACCAATGTAGCTCTCGGGTCTCTGCTGGGCATGTCCATACCAGTGTAGCCTTATCTCCCTCATCTTGTCTTCAGTTGGGGCAACCTATATTAGGCCCCTTACAATTTCATTTCACTTCCTATCATGGCGTGTCCGACCATTTGACCATCACAACATCTTCATTTCCGTAGTGGCAGCAAAGAATCCTGTGGCACCTTATAGACTAACAGACACCTTATAGACTAACAGGAAATAACACTATTTCCGTAGTGGAGAGCTTACTGATTTATGTTCTTGTGACTGACCTAGTCTGTGTTCCATACATTACGATGGGTCAAATTACAATTTTATATCCTCTACCTTTTAACTTGATTGCCATCTTTTTATCACAGAGAACGGGGGCCAGTGTCCTCCATTTGCACTAGCAGCTTTGGTATGATGGGAGACATCGCTCGGGAGGGCAGCATTGTTAGCAACCACTGATTCTAGGTTTTTAAATTCTTTCACTCTTCTAAGCTCTCTGCCTATAATATCCTTGATGGTAGGCACTCCTCCCTCAGCTTTCAAAGCCTCAGACTTACCAATGTTCACTCTTAAGTCCTGCCTGCTCAAAATTGAGTTGCCACTGTTCAAAGTTGGTTGGCAGGTCTCAGTGTCTTCCATACCTATCACTAAGTTGTCAGTGATCAGCAATCCAAGGCAGCTCCCTTCTATATCGCGTCCATGAGGACCACAAACACAAAAGGGCTCACTGCTGACCAATGATTCAGGCCAAAGTTTAGTGGAAATTCTCTGCTTTAGCCCCAGATGGTTTTTTAATAAGGTGGGCACTACATTATATATATCTTGGTTAAGACCAGGGGTGGGCAAACTTTTCGGCCCGAGGGCCACATCTGGGTGGGGAAATTGCATGCAGGGCCATGAATGTAGGGCTGTGGGAGAGAGTGGTGTGCAGGAGGGGGCTCAGGGGAAGGGGTTGGGGTGCAGGAGGGGGCTCAGGGCAGGGGTGCAGGAGGGATAGCTCAGTGGTTTGAGCATTGGCCTGCTAAACTCAGGGTTGTGAGTTCAATCCTTGAGGGGGCCACTTAGGGATCTGGGGCAAAAATCAGTACTTGGTCCTGCTAGTGAAGGCAGGGGGCTGGACTCGATGATCTTTCGGGGTTCCTTCCAGTTCTATGAGATAGTTATATCTCCATATATTTTTTTTTTAGGAGGGGGTGCGGGAGGGGGCTTAGGGCAGGGGGTTGGGGGCTCAGGGCAGGGGGTGCAGAGTGTGGGAGGGGGCTCAGGGCAGGGGGTTGAGGTACAGGAGGGTGTGGGGTGCAGGAGGGGGCTCAGGGCAGGGGGTTGGGGTGCGGGGTGCAGAAGGGATTCAGGGTCCGGGCTGCGGCCCAGCGTCGCTTACCTTGAGCATCTCCGGGGTGGCAGCGGGGCTAAGACAGGCTCCCTGCCCTGGGAGCCACGCGCCGCTCCTGGAAGCAGCCGGCACCACCTCCCTGCAGCCCCTGGAGGAGGGGGAGGCAGAGGGCTCTGTGCGCTGCCCTCGCCTGCAGGCACCGCCCCCCACAGCTCCTATTGGCTGGGAACGGGGAACCACGGCCAATGGGAGCTTCGGGGGAGGTACCCGCAGGCAAGGGCAGTGCACAGAGCCCTCTGCTTCCCCCTCCCTCGGGGGCTGCAGGGACGTGGTGCCGGCCGCTTCCAGGAGCGGTGCGTGGCCAGGGCAGGCAGGGAGCCTGCCTCAGCCCTGCTGCACCAGGGGGCTGGCAATCCCGCGAGCTGGATCCAAAGCCCTGATGGGCCGGATCCCGTCCGCAGGCCGTAGTTTGCCCACCCCTGATTAAGACGGATATATCCTTCTGCCTTACTTGTCTGTCACAAGCTCCACAAACTAATTCTCTTGGTACATCATTGTGTGCCTTCTTCAGGTCCTCAAAGACCATACTAGTTGCCATCTCTTTTTCTCTGACCTTCTCTTTGAGGATCCATAAAGCAAATATGGCATCAATTGTACTCCTTCCCAGCATAAATCCATACTGACCCTTCCAAATTTCAACAGTCCCATGCAGATACTCTTCAGTAATCTTCTGTCATACTTCCCTAGCATGCGACATCTGCTTTGTTGGGCAATAATTAGCACACAGTGTAATCTCCTTTATGTTTAAAAATGGGCACCACAAAGCTTTTACACCAATAAAATTCCTGAAAAATTTCCTTTCAAAAACTGCCTTCCTCAAAATATTTTATACAACAGTTGAAAGAAACTATAGCAATGAAACATTAACAGCATGCATTAAAATTATTTTATATCTAGAATGCCTGAGCTCACGCCGCCGCTCTGCTGTTTCACTCCATTGTGCCTAAGGAAACTTCTTATCTTTACACCAAAACATACTTAGACACAGCTGTGCTGTGTGCTATATTTTTCAGCTAAAGATTGCTAAGTACTTTACTGTTCTTTAATGAGTTTCACGTTGCCTATATTGAAGTAGTAGTATTATGCACATTTACACACAGAGAAATGGAAACACAGTGCAGTTGTGTGTCTCACCCAAAAGCATTCCGGTTCCAATTCGGTAAAGCATTCAAGCACAATCTTAACTTTAACCAAATCTTAAATTCCCATGAAACCTAAACCCTGAAATTTTAAACATGTGCTTAAGTGCTTTGCTGACTAGGGATATACCTCTGAATCAGGGTCTCAGTGATTT
Organism: Platysternon megacephalum; assembly: GCA_003942145.1. Taxonomy (NCBI): domain Eukaryota; kingdom Metazoa; phylum Chordata; order Testudines; family Platysternidae; genus Platysternon; species Platysternon megacephalum. Next base: position 5,649,307 of record QXTE01000030.1, on the reverse strand, counting down.
AGTAACACAACCAGCAAAAAAATTGTTCACCCCCGATTCCCATTTCTGTGCCCTAACCTCTCTAGACCCTATTCCTTCCCTGCTATTGGAATGGCAAACTGTCTAAATTCAGAATTTCCTTGGTTTGGTTGTCAGTTTTCCTCTTTAATTGTATTGTTGTTTTAGTATGAAAGAATACCGAAAGGATCTCTACGTAAATCGAGAGAAATGCTTTGGTGACGTAAAACACGAGTCAAAATAGTATTTTCACATAAAGCACAATTTCATAAAGCACATATGAGTTAGGGTACGTTTTAAGTGCAGTGCTAGGGGAGTTAAACAACCAGAAACTGTTGCTAAGAATAGTTTTGTGCAGTTATCTCCCCACACAAATTTTCTCCACAAGCATTTGCTGTATGCTTATCTACCCTGCAAAAGATCACATGTCTCTTCAGTTCTTACAGGAAACAATATACAACCCTTGTGTTTTCAAGACATTTGTAAAAGAACACTTAAAGCTACACAGGGAGTTTAAACGGATGAACCAAACTGTTCTTCTGGAGGAGGGGCCTGATGATACGGAACAGAGCAGTGAAACTGAACAGTGTTCCTTTTATTCTTCTTTGTTTTTAGCTATTCCACTGGTAAACAGCAACCCTTGCTGGCAAGAATGAGAACAACAGAATATCCATTTATTCTCCGTATTAGCTATTGTTGAACTCTAACGATGCTTTTTTGATAACCCTTTCCTTTTATGGTTAACTGTTACCCAACGTTGCATTGTTTGGGGGAAAACAGTTGACATTTTCAGCCGGAACCTTGTAGCCGAGCGTAAGAGAACTCCTCAGGAACAAGCTTCCCTGGCATGGTGAGCATTGAGCTACAGAAAAATTTAGGGCCAGAGCTTGTTTGCTTTAACTGAGTTGACTTGTTCGATGGAAGCCCCAATGTGTAGTGTTAACATGAGTGAAGCAAGCAGGATTTGGGCATCAATAATACCTCCAAGTGCTTACAGAGCTTTTTAAAAACAACAACAAACTGACTGAGTGGAGCATTTGAAAATCACTGCCTATTCCATACATGTTGGGGAGCAGTAGTTCTACAATCAGTTAAACACTATTAAACATACCGTATATACTTGTTCGTTAGTCCGTTCGTTTATAAGCCGACCCCCCAAGATGGTTAGGTAAAAATAGCATAAACTGTATGACCCTTTAATAAGCCGACCCTATATTTCAGGGGTTGGCAAACTTTGGCTCTCATCTGTCAGGGTAAGCCGCTGGCGGGTCGGGACGTTTTGTTTACCTGGAGCATCTGCAGGCATGGAGCCCCTCAGCTCCCTGTAGCCGCGGTTCGCTGTTCCCAGCCAATGGGAACTGTGGGAAGTGGCGCCACTTCCTGTAGCTCCCATTGGTTGGGAACGGCGAACCGCGACCACAGGGAGCTGAGGGGCTCCATGCCTGCAGACGCTCCATGTAAACAAAACGACAATGTATTAGATATTCAATTAAATGATTCCATAGAGTTTTAAATCATCAAATTTTGGTGTAGACCTGTTTATAAGCTGACCCCTGCTCTTTGATGCGTCATTTTTTTACCAAAAATATTTGGCTTATGAATGAGTATATACAGTACTTAATAATGGTTGTCTCATTGCTTCGTTACCCTACACACTTATTGCTCTGTTTACCATCCCTTATTTGGGCAAAACGCCCATTGACTGACTGACTAATGGTGGGAATTCTGCCTGAGTGAAGAATGATGAACAGAGCTCTGAGTATTGTTAGTCAAACAATAAAATATGAACTTAAAAAAAAATACTATATGGACTGTGTGCTAAAAAGAGTCTTAAGCTGAACAGTGACAGGGGATGGATGGATCACTTGAACAAGCCAAGGAAATTCAAAGGCGGGGTGGTCACCAGGAGGATGATTCGTTTTGGTTTGCTATACTGAACTGGGAAGAAGAGTCTCACTGAGAAGCGGAAATAAGGGTGAGAAGCAGCTACGATAAAATACTTTTTTAAGGCACCTTCAGAACTTTGGTGGATCTAGACCCTGGCTTGCTTTGACCCATCCCTGAGTTAATTCTAGTTTCCTAGCACTCCTTCTGATAGATCCACCACTGTCGGATGCACACAGAGGCTAGAACGCAGGTGTGGCTTTCACACTTCCTTACTCTGTCAATCTCAGTAAAAGAATATGGGAGGGACTCTCACAACACTTAGGTAAATCTTAGTTTTAGCAATAGTGGTTACAGCACAGCCTGAATCACCTGCTTTCAGTTAGGCCCTGGGAATTTCTTCAGCGGAAGTTCTGCTCCTGGTAAGTACAAGACACATTATTTAGGCCTATATGTAATACAAAAAGATCTTTGGCTACCCATTTTTAAGTAGCTAAGTCTTAAACAAACCCTAAGGTTAAAACTCTGGAGATCCTCCGTGTAACAGTCAGCCTAAAGTACCCCTTAGTTACGAAGGGCTGGAAAAATTCTACTGGGGGGGGAGGGAATTGCCATATTCTCCAGTGACCCCATGTTTCTACAGATCACAGCTTTCAGATGTCTGGAGATCTCCCACAGATGGGATGCACAAGACGTTCTAGTATGATGGCCTTTAGCAGGCAAAGTGCTCTGTATGTTATGCTTGAAAGGTGCTCCAATTCTTCACGTTGCAAATGCTGCTTAGAACAGCAGTGATTTGCTCTCTGTGGTGTGCGTACTTTATGGAAGTGTAATATATGCATCCATAGTTTTAAGAAACACGTGGATAAACAACATGTGTTGTGGCTCCAAAGACAGCAGAAAGCTAGAACTCTGGATGGTGCACTTCAGTGCAGTTCAGCCTGGCTGGTAGCTCTTGCACATGCTGAATGACCATAGAACGTATAGATACCACAGAACATCTGAGCATTTGGGGTTTTGATCATTGATTTTTGGCCATCTCTGCTGTGGTTTTCAATCATGTGGATTATCAATGGATGTTATGGCATATCTCTCTGTGTTGTGGATTTCTTTATTGCATTTTTGTCCCTCGGCAGTTTTGTTTCTTCCGTGCTATTATACCGAAGGGGATGTTGTAGCCCCATAAACCCAATTAGCCAAAGTGTGTAAATGTCTAAATACAGAAATATGAGTTAGTTTTTGGGGGCCACACTTCCCAGCCTTCATAGCTGTTTTTTCTCTTTTGCTTAAATAACTTCAGCATCTAGTAATTTTCCTATTAGCTTCTATGTTATAAGGCTCATTCTGGGCACGTATGTATGGTTTTTGATGACTCTGTACATAGAAGTTCAGTTTAATTGTTCAGATGAGATTCTCCCAAAAAGATCTTCAAAATAATGCGGGAATACAGAATGTTGTCTTTTGTAAGACAACTTTGAGGCAGAGACTGTCTCTGTTACATACGTATCTGGTGCCTGACGCAATGGGGCCCTGATCCTTGCTCTGCAAATAATTCATAATAAATGTGTGCTTGTACTTCTGGAATCTGGATTTTTTAAATTTTTTTTTTAGGGCAGCAAATTAAACAACGTACATGCATTTCTTGTAATTGAAGAGAACATCTGTTGCTTAGGCAACAGTCAGAATGCTACAAAAACAGCTAAATGTCACAAACTTGCAGTTTGAGTGGGTTGTTTGAGTGCAAAAATACTTATCATTTGTATTCTTCTCTAAACAGATCATGATTTAGAAAGATGAATAAGAGGGACCATAAGATGTGCATAAAACAGTGAATGTTGCTTCTCTTGTCCTTTGTATTACAAGAAAACATAAAATAGGACACTGCATGACATTTAAAGGCAAATTTAAAATTGATTAATCATGCCGTATGTGAAAGTATTTTTTTAATGTGTGGAACTCACTGCTACTAGATGTTGTGACCAAGAGACTAATAGGATTACACATTTAAATAGATAATGACAATGCCACAGCTACGTGAGCTAAAATAGAATATCTTTTGTAGAAAGTATGCAAACCTCACACTTGAGATACCAGTCTAACCCATATGCAATTGCGGTACAGGGGAAGGCTGGGAAGAAGCTTCCTCTGTAGGCAGGTTACCCTATAATAGTTTACAGTACTATGGAGTTTCTGGAACTCTTTTGTTTTTGTTTTTTTTGAAGCATTTGGTACTGGCTGCTGTCAGAGAGAGGATACTGGACTCTGTGTTGCTGTAGCAATTCCTATGTTCCTGTTCTAGATGTTCCATTTCCTTGGTATCAAGAAGTGCTACCAGGTTCACTTATGATGGTATTTCTATAGATCGTATTTACCAATTGATTTAAACTAAAAAAAAAAAAAAAAAAAAGTATAATTGCAAAGACCTCAAACAGCACTTTGGGTGCTTTCCTGGCCCCAATGAAGTCAGTAGCAAAATTGTCACTGGCTTCACTGAAGCCAGAATTTTGCCCTTTATCTTGCATTCCTGACCCCGCAATCACTTGGAATTCCCTTAGGCTGTGGATCCTCCCCTTAGGCTGAGGGGGAGGTCCTTTAGCAGTGGGCAGGTTTCCGCCCGCCCACTTCCTGGATCCCAACAGGATCTTGCATTCCGGACAGTTCTTCATATTCAAAAGAGAGGCCCTTTTCTGTCCAACTGTTGTTCCATGCCATGAAATCATTTGCAGTACAGTTAAAATGTCAGATAACATACAATTTTAAAAAGGAGTCTTCATTCGAGTTACTCTCAACAACTCCATAGCATGTTCAGGGGTGGGAGAGACTCCCAAAGATTGGGACCCAAATTCAATCCAGCTCTGAATATTCCCCCAAATACTGAGTGTCAAATATTTAGATCTGCTCTTCGGGTTCATGTCCATCTCTTAATACATGTCACAAAGTGGTGGTTAGGAAAGTACTACTGGCTAAAGGGATAACATCTCAACCAATGCCCCCTCAGACTTACACCAGTAGATTTAAATAGAGTTGCACATGTGTAACTGGGAGCAAAATTTGTCCCTAAAATTCTGTGGGATCTCCCCCATTTGAAAGGGTGGAAGACTATTGAGAGACATAGAATCTTGGGCTTTCCTATGTTCTTGTGGCTAACTTAAACCACCACTTCAGACAGGCTAGATCAGAGAAGTTGTGTGAGACAAGGTGGGTGAGGTAATATCTTTTAGAGTTTAGTGTCAGTCTACTGATTGAATTACAATATAGGCATTTTCTTTTCTTGTGCCAAATATTTTTAGAAGTAAATGAGATGCGAGGGCATAATGCTGCACTCTTGGAAATCTGCAAACAATCTTGCATATTTTATAAACTCCTGTAGTTCTTAGGACTGCTTGCAAAACTTATGAATGCCTTTAATTGTGCACTATATGGATTATAAATATGGAGAGTACAGAAACAATACTTTGTCAATAACTGCATTATAGTTTACGGTTAGCTTCTCTTTTTATAACAGCAGTGCCTGGGTAGCATCCAGCTCTCTAGGTAACTTGATATTTTCCATCTCCAACAGAAGGCTGTTTATCTGTTTTGTTCTTTCAGTAACTGTGGTGACACATAGTGATACTGATCTTTTGGCCTGCATGCTGTAGGTCCAAGATAATTGTTTAAAATCTTGACATTATTTCTGAAACGACACAAATTTAATAATTTATGAAGAGCAGTCCTAGATTAGCAATTCCTTGGTGAGTCATAAATTCCTCTTGCAGCTTTTTTTTTTTTTTTTAAACATGTCATAAATATTTAGAAAGCTCATTCCTACCATATAGTTTGATTTCATGGATATGGTACATAGGGAAGCAATTTATGAAGTGGAAACAAAAAAGGCAGCTTTGTGGAACGCCTGCTGCTGTGCTCTTATCAAAAGCCTAGGGCGTGGGAGGAGGAGGGAGAAAAGTCTGTTCTGCCGTAGTTTCTGGCTGAAAGATTCTTTGAAAATTATAAATCTCTTTGCGTACAACATGCATTAGTTACACGTGGCCAAAAGAGCTAGGAATAGCAGTTCTGTTGTCTGGGTAGAATGAGGACCCAGAGACTGAAGGACACAGGGATGTGAGGTGTCCAGTGGGAGGTTTGTTGGCACAGGTGAGCTCCTGGTGCTCCTCCATGCTAGAACTGGAGGAGGGGAGGGGTTGGCTTTGCAGAAGTGGAGGCTAGGCAAATAATAAGGTTGTCTAGGGCAGGAGATTGTGTGGGAGGTGATTGAGAAGTGACATAAAGGAGAGTTGTCCCTTCCCTTCTTTCTTTTGTTTCCTTCCGTCAGCAAACCCCCTCGTTTCTCTCTCTGCCTCATACACACCTTCTTTTTCTGGGATCACTCCTTTGGTCCCTGTACTCCAGGGATAAATGTGAGACACACCATCTCTACCTCCTTGGCTAAAAGCCAGAGGTCATGGCATGAGCTCCCCCTAGTGTCCTAACCTCCTTTAACCACTGCCTGTTTTCTGTCTGGAAACAAACCTTGTTACTTTCAGCCTTGGGCACCTGCCCTGCCCTCTCCATTTCCCTCCACAGTACCCTCTCTTCCTTCTTTCTCTTCAGAACCCACCACTCCCCTCAGTTCACAATCCTCTCCATCTGTCTCATTGTCTGTCCTTCCTTCAGCAGCCCCTATCCCTCTCTCCTTCAGCAGTACCTTCCTTTATTTGTTCTCTCCTTCAGTAAAGCACTTCTCACTATCATGACTTCCCTCTTTCCCACCCTTTTAGGCCACTCCTAGGACACTGATTCAGATCTTTATGGTTGCTGTTACGACAAATCCCCCTCTTTTCCCCTCCAAGGCTGTTACAGTGTGCTTGTCTGCATCTTGTTCATATCGAATAAAGAACCATTTCAGGAGAAAAGATCTCCCTTCATAAGAACATAAGGGCTTTATTCATGCTCTGCTTGACAAATCAGGGAATCAGTTGTGAATCTGAGCCCAGATCTTCAGCCCCTGGTCTGGCCTTTTTGTGCTATTCCACTGGCACAAAGGAGCAGGAATGCTGCCCTAAGTGGGCACCTGGCAATTCTCCTTGTGCAGGGGAGTTCCTGTTGGTTCTCAACCAGCTCTATGCTATCTTCCTCATGTAGGAGCAGATGGGGGCTGGCACCTCTCACCCTGGCAATCCAGGGTTGGTGGAACAGTCTTTAGGGGGTGGTGGTGAAGTGTCATTGCAGCCTACATAATTTAGAGCAGTCCTGAGGCTTTTCTAACTTACACCAGCAGCCATACTGTTCTCTTACTGCTCCCAGGATTGAGGATGGGGGAGGGAAATGTAGTGTCAAGCCACCTTTACTCCTTCACCAAAGACATACTCCCCTCAGGTCCTGTGCTGAGCATAGGTCTCAACCAGACCGAATGACCTGGCCATTAGACTTCATCACCTTAACTGAGCATTTTGTACTAGTCTCTCTTGCTTCTTCTGTTTACCATTTCGCTCTCTATTGCCTGCTTTCCTTCATGGTCTCTTCACTTTTCATTTGTAGTCTCTCATCATTTTTAACTTTGTGCCCCTTTCTATGAGTCTCTTTCCGTCAGTCCCCCCTGTATCCCATTCATTCTCTCCGTCTACCTTCATGTGTCCTGTTTCTTCCACAAAGTTCATATTTCCAGCAGATGAATTGGATGACGATGATCTCAATCAAGATAGTATTTCACAATGTAGCTCTTTCTTCGGTCAGCTTTACCTATCGATTGCCTCAAGGCGAAAGTCCTTTTGAGGAAGAGAACTTGACTCAGTGTAACTTGTCCTTTTAGACGCAAACACTTTTTCTATGAAATCCCCACATGAATGTGTCCCATAGTCTTTATCATGAGAAAAGAGGCAGCTGACTGCACAGCTATTTAATAACTTCTGCCTTTTGCACCCTCCTCCCCCCCTTGGTTGATATAGCAAATTTACCACTGACTAAATTTGAAATTTGGGGATCTGCAATCTGGTATTTCTCATGACAGCACGCTTCACCAAGGGAAGGAGACAGACATAATAGCAATAGCAGGCTGCTTGGGCTTTTGTCTATGTAAGGGTGCGTGGACTCACCCCTGCGGCGCCTCCTGCTGGTCGTCCAGGGAATTAGCTCTCCCAGCGTCTGGAGCACCCCCTGCAGGCTGGTGATCCGGCTTGCCACTGGCCCGTGTCCCTCCCAGGACCCCAGTGCCCCTTTCACTGCGTCTCCCCCCTCCCAGGGGAACCCTCACCCACTATCCCCACCTTGCCTCAGTCATAGGCTACTGCCAGTCTCCAACTAGCCCCCGCGCCCTGGGGCAGACTGCAGTGTCAGCCACTCATCATAGGCCAGGTTGGGTTTGGACCTGCTGCCTTGGCCTACCCCTGGGCTGCCCTCTGCAACCCCCAGTACCTGTTGGCCTTTGCTAGGCTGCAGCCTGGGGCTTTCCAGGCTGGAGCTCCCCGGCTCCTCTGCCTTTCCCCAGCCCTGCTCCACTCAGGTACCCTGTCCTTAGCTCCCTGCAGCCAGGCCCTTCTCTCTCTGAAGGCAGAGAGAGACTCACTGTGCTCCTGGCTCAAAGCCTTTTTATAGGGGCCGGCTGTGGTCTGTTTGGGGCGTGGCTCCCAGCTGTGCCTACTTCCCCAATCAGCCTGGGAGCTGCTTGCCCCAGCCCCAGCCCTCTGCTGGGCTGTTCTAAGCCCCTCAGGGCAGGAGCGGGTGATCACCCCGCTACAGTCTACATTACCACTTTTGTCAGTCAGACAAAAGAGCGGCGACACGAGAGACCTTACAGCGACACAACTGTAGCGGTACAGCTGTGCCGCTGTAAGGTTCATACTGTAAACATAGCCTTAGTTTGTTGAATAAAAATATTAGTAACACAATATTAGTAATACTACTACTACCTAGCACAAACTAGCATCGTAAGCAGGCCACTTAGTTTGTGCATATCTGCTACATAAGCAACAACTCCACATACAGCTTTTTAAGTAATTATTATCGGATCTCTCCTGATATACAACAAAATGTTGTGGTCCATTGACATGCCCTGTTGATTAATCATGGTTATGTTTTTTGTTCTTTGACAATCAAAATATTTTTCAAATGATTTTTCTTTTCAGAGTGCTTTACCAACAATAAACTTCACAGCATCCATCTGGGTCAAGTACATATTGTAATCCATACGGTACAGATGGGGAGAAACAAGATAAGGGGATGTTAAATGACTTGCCAAGGACACTATGGGAGCAAGTATCCGTGCAAGGAAAGGAAGTTGAGAAGTTTTCAGCTTTCAGTCCCAAGATCTGACTACTAGATCATGCCTCCTTTTGGGCAGCTTTGTCTTGTGGAGCAAGAAATAAGGCATGTATAAATACTGACTGGCTCCAAAGCTGCCAACAGCTTATGTAATATTTCTGTGTAGCTTTGTTTACATAAGTGTGTGCTTGCTTCTGCATTTGTACAAGCATAACATGGGTTATATATGGCCAGACCCATCCACTCTACAACCAAGTGTCGTCCTAGTATATATACTACAGGAATACATGCTACTGGTGCTGAAAGAGAAACCAGTCTGTATGTATTGGGCAAAATACGCACCAATGTAAGAGAGTATCTAAAATAAGTCCACTTCTTTCCGCAGAACTACTCCAAATTCTCTCTGGTGTAATTGAGAGCAGAATCTTACTTGTATTTAACTTTAAGTGCACTTATGAATATACGATATTTAGTTACTTGCTTCAGCATTGTTTTATTAGTGTGTCCATATTAAAAAGGGTATAAACGGCCTGAGCTGCCTACAAGCTGGCAGTGGTATGTGACTTTATCACATATAAATAATCTGTTTTCAGTTTAGTGAGATTTACCTTGTTGTTTTTGGGTAGGAACATTATAATAGGGATTATCTGTCAGTGACAGGTAGCAAAATACTAATGGATACTTGAATGTACTTCATCAGTCTTAGTTTGCTGGCATCAATTATGAAAACCAAAAGCAACTAGTAATCACCTATTTCTTAAACTTTTCTCACCTTTAACACCAGAAGATGGTTGTCATCACACACTTAAACACTCACATGCATTTCTCTCTCATATCTGTAATAAATGAGGTTTTTTTACTTTTTGTTGACAAGGCCTAAAAGAAAAATTTAGTAAAATATACTCCAGCAATAAGACCCAAATTATGGCTTCCACCACGTTACTTAGCTGTTGCATCTCTGTGGGGGGGAAAAATGTATAACTTCACTTTACACCATAAATAGGAGCAGCTGTGTCAGGAAAACATATAAAGTTTCCTTGGTGGTGGTTTTCTAATAACATCTCAACTGCCTCAGTACGTTTCTAACTGAAGCTACATAGTGATTGATGAGAAAATTGAAGGTACTACAATCCATGTTTATTTTTATCATAGGGTGAGTAATTGTTAGAAAGGGTGAGTGTAGTTTTCTTGGGAAGTACCTCATTAGAAACTCTGTATCATTAAGGGTGAACCGTTTTTACGTAACTAGTTTCAGTTTGAATCTGGACCAGCAATAGAAGAAACACTGCAAAGACAAATAGAACTTGCACTATAAATAAGAAGGCAAATGACTCAGCATCTTAGACAGAGTTTTTTATAATGGTCTGTTGCTAGTGGTCTGAAATGTAAACCTCAACTAATAATGATTTACTCTTCACTCCACAAGCCATGAAGTGCATGGCAATTTTTGTGTTCCAAACAGCACAAAGCAAAAAATATTTCTTCGCTTCGTATTTTCCAATCTGTTAATGCCATTGGAGTGTATAGCAGTATTTGCTCCAGTCCACTTCAGATGCTGGGTGAAATTCTCTACTGGTGTAGCTCCATTGTGGTAAGTCAACCAATGCCAGCCTACACCATGTGAAAACTTGTCCTCTTACTTTAGACTGAAAGCTCTTCATCATACGGATCATCATCTCTGTCTGTAGAGCACCGACCACAATGGGGCCCTGAACCATCACTAGGTTTCCTAGGTGCTATAGCTGTACAAATATATAACGATGACAGTGGGAAAACGTTGACATGTCAAGTAGAACTTCAGATTTTAAGGTCATTGAAAACAGAAATCCTGTCCCCCAACATGAATTCTACCGAGTACTGAGAATATTTGGCCAGTGGGCAAATTAAATGTCTATATTAATACTAGTAAATATACTCCAAAGCCGTAGGGCTCCAAACGGCATCACCAACTCTCAGGTGAGCATGTGCACGTGTCTTAACGGCCAAAGATCCAGATCCGGTGTTGTGGGGGCAGGAGGAGAGATGCAACAAAAACAAATAACCCCCGAAGAGAGTAACTCCTTCCCCAGTGCACTGGAATGGGAGTCTCCTGTGTCCACCTCACACACTGGTTTTCCAAGAAGCTTCATCTCTTCCCCCCACAGTCCCATCTGCTGAGCCTGAGAGAAAAAACTCAAGCTCTTTTTTTTTTTTTTAATGCAATCCCTATGCAAGCAACAAAGCACAGTGTTTACTTTGCACCCAGGAGGGCATCAGGAGTGGGCCTGGCTTCTGTACTGGTCTCTGTTCCTCAGCCCCAAGTGGGGGTGTGATCTGTTAGCTAGCAGGCAATGGGTATGGCTAAGCCCCAAGCCAGCTAGTGCATGCACTGCACGTAGCAGCACACCCTAAGCAAAGGTGGACCCCACTGCATTTACCTTGAGCCCATCTGGAATCATTCAGTTGGTGACTTGCCCCAAATGTGCAGCCAACCCCACTATACACCTTTGCTTTTGCTGCCACCCACTGTGTGCCTCCATCAGGGGAGGGGAAGGACTCCAACCATAGTGACTCGCTTTAACCATGTTGCCATGATACAATAAAGGAAAATTTGCCAACCGAATTAGAAGCGGCAGCTTAACTACATGGAATTTTTCTTTCTTGTTAATAAAGGCTTCATTATTTTCCCTCTGAAGCAATAAGCATAACTAAGCAGAGTCTGTGTGGCTTCTAAGAGCTGGACCTTTGTAATATGTACTGAAAAACAGCCTATTAATGTTTCCATGGTTAAAATAACTGTTTAGATGAAAGCTTAATTGCTCTATAACAGTAAGGAGTTTCTTGATTATACAGCCAGTGTAAAAATCTTATCTCTTGCCCTGCTGACACTGCTTCATCTCTTGATGTGCTACTGAAGCATGCATTTGAACATTACTCTAGATGCGGCCTACAGAAAAACTATTGCCAGTGCCACATTGGCTCTCTTTATGGTACTTACTTTTTAATTTAATTAAAAGAAAATGTCAAGCTTAGTAGGCCTAGAATGTGACCTGACTGTTTTTATGTCTTTGTAAAGCTCGTAATTGTCGAGTGCCCTGTCTCTCTCTCTCTCTCTCTCTCTCTCTCTCTCTCTAAGCCGAACAGTAAAGCAACAAACCAGCGTACATGTGGAAATGGAAAGAAATGTCAGGCAGGAAAAAGATTGCACTTTAGAGCTTTCAAAGGATAAATAAGTGATAAGGTTGCTAGGGGGAGTGATCCAATGTATGGGAGAAATACTTTGACACGATGCCCTGTTAAAGCTGAAGGGTAGTGAGTGTGGACGTACAGTGGTCATGAAATCGGTTAGTGTGACAGCAGAAACAGGAAAATCTAATATGGTAGCATTAGTTTGTAACTTAAACTCAGGTTGGTAGCATCTGATATACTGAAGAAGCAGTTGAACTGCAATAATGCTTTAGTGCAAGAGTAACAATTCTGACTTGAGTTGAATGGTTTTGTTCTAGGGTTTTCCGTGTTTGTGACACCCTTAGCTGGTGCTCTGTGAATGCATGCTGCAATCTTTTGTTCTGATCTCACCTTGCTGGTGAGAAATATATGACTGTCTGTAGGCTAGACCTACAACGTACATGTCTGCAGCGGGGTGATGATGCTTTGAGGTTGGCTAAGGTTTTCTTCCCCTTGTGGCACCCTCTGCCTATGCAGGCATATGAGACTCATTCCTGTAACCCATATTCATTGACGTAATAACTTGACACCATGAATCGTGTTGGATTTGCTCTACAGAGTTTGTAATGCATTAACATGGTACAATTAGAAGAAAACTCCCAGTGACCTAATTTGTGTATCGTTAGCAAAATAGTGAGCCATTATTCCTGTTGTACGTTAAACGTGCTGTACTTCGGCAACTTTTTATTTTAATGCTCATGAATGTCAGACAATGGCTCTTGCTATCCCTTATTTAGCAGTTGTTGGAGGTACCTACAGTGTGCTACTTTGCTCCACATGAACAGAATTTCTTTTGGCCATGTCTACGTTACAAACTTTGGTCAAGACAAGTGGCATTGGCGGGTATATGCCTGCCAGAGTTTGTATATCACTCAAGAGTGTGCATGCTGGGCTGCTTGCATTGGTGCTGCGTGTATTCACCAGGAGTGCTTGTGTTGATGTAAAGCGTGGTGCACCAGTGTGCCAAACATCCTCATCCGGAGCCTGCAGAGCTCCACACTACTCTCATGAACATTGCAAATACAAGATGCACGGTTCTCCTATATCTGCAGCTGCTTAGGAAGTACCACAACAAGTGGGATCTCTTTGAGGACTGAGGATTTCTTCAGAGAGTTTGCTGAGGGACATAATGAAAAACGATTCAAGTTTGTTGGTGGCATTCACAGAGCAGCTGTAGATGGTGGAGTGCCACTTCCGCGTTCAAGAACCAAATGTGGATTGGTGAGATCACACTAATGCAGGTTTGGGGTGACGAACTGTGGCTGCAGAGCTTTTGGATGCAAAAGGCCACGTTCCTGGAGCTCTGTGCCGAGCTCACCCCAACCCTCATGCTCAGGACACCAGAATGAGAGCTACATTGACAGTGGTGATTGCACTCAAGGAAGCCTGCACTGCCAGATTGCTACTGATCAGTTGGAAATCATTTTGGAAAATCCACAGTTGGGGGCCGTTGTTATGCAAGTGCGCAGGGCCATTAATTCTCTCCGGCTACACAGGACTTTGACTCTTGGCAATATGTAGAAAATAGTTGATGGCTTAGCAGTGATGAATCTCCCAAACCACGGTGGAACAATAAGTGCTCCCCATGCTCCGCATGTCCCTAAGCCTCTGACTGCCAGATGCTGGGACTGAACGATGGGATGGATCACTCAAAATTGCTCTGTTCTGTTCATTTCCTCTGAAGCATGTGGCATCAGCCACTATTGGAAGACAGGATTCTGGTCTTAAATGAGCCATTGGTCTGACCCAGTATGGTCATTCTTATGTTCTTATGGTGCATACGTCCCAATTTAGGCACCAACCCATCTTATCAGAGTAAATCAATAGAAGGAGCTACTTTTCTATGGTTATGCAAGCATTGATGGATGATTAGGTACGCTTCACCAGTGTTAACAGGGGCTGATCAGGGAAGGTGCATGACACTTGCATCCTTAAGAACACAGGACTCCTCAGATAGCTGCAAGCAGGGACATTCTTTCCCGACTGGTGGATTACCATTGGTGATATTGAAATACCAGTAGTGATTCTGGGGGACCCAGTCCTTGCTCATGGAGCTGTACACTGGCCATCTCAACAGGACCAAGGAAAGATTCAGCTACCAGCAGATGCAGAATGACTGTTGGAATGTGCTTTTGGTAGATTGAAGGGATGCTGGAGCTTGTTTACTCACTAGATTGGGAGATTTCTCTCTCAGAGATCCAATGGTTATAGCTGCCTGTTGTGTCCTGCATAATATCTGAGAGGCAAAGGGGGAAATGCTGCCACTCGGGTGGAGGCAGAGGTGGAGCAGCTGTCTGCTGACTCTGAACAGCCAGACACACAGGCTGTTACAGGAGCCCAACATGGCGCTATGTGGTTGAGGGAGGCTTTGAAAAAACACTTTAAAGGTCCGCCACAGTAGTGCTGTCGGCTGGAGTCTTCTCTGGGCCTGGGGATTTGGCTGCTGCTAAGAATAGTGTAATGCAGGGGTCGGCAACCTGCGGCACGCGAGTTGATTTTTTTTACTGGCACACTGCTGCCAGCTGGGGTCCCGGCCGCCAGTCCCGCTGAACCCGCTGCCGACCTGGGTGAACGGAACCCCCCGCTGGCAGCAGGCTGAGCAGAGCCGGCGGCCAGGACCCTGGCTGACCAGGCCGGAACCCCAGACCAACAGTGGGCTGAGCGGCTCAGCCTGCTGCCGGTCTGGGGTTCTGCCTGCACTCCATGGAAACTCCTGGAAGAGGCCTACCTTTTTACAGCTGGTCTGTAGCTTTGCTTGCACAGCCTCTTTTCCCACAGACCCGGGAGACCACAGACCTGTCTACTATAGGCAGGAGGGTGTCTAGTACCTCTCTATGTTCATGGAGCTGGCGTGGTTGGTTTGGCAGTTGCACATGACAAGGGAGAACTGCTAGGTGTGCAATCAAGAAAAGGCGTTTAAGAAACGCTCAGAGTTTTAAAGTGGGGTGGGGGCTGACTTCTGGTCTCTGATCTCTAGGCAGTGCACTTTAAAAGTGTGACCGGAGCTGTCACTGTCGCAGGCAATGGGGCGTTGTGGGACAGCTGCTGGAGAACTGTTAGAGTTGACACAGGTCAAGGAGTGTCGACGCTCCCACTGTGTCGACCTCAGTAGGTCGACCATGACGCTATGCTGTTCAGGGACACGTTTTTACTGCGTCACTGTAATGGGGCGCTTGTGTCCGCCAGAGACAAATTAATAATCCTTCTAAACAATTACAGCACATGTAAGTAACAAGACTGCCAATGTCTTTGTGGGAAGGGGAAAGATGTTGGTGCCACTCCTTGGAAAACTTATCTTTTTTTAAAAAAAGTTGAAGAGATTTTTACCTCAGAATTACAACTGTTGAAAATGAGGTTTTCCTGTTAAATAAGCCACCACTTTCCTAGAGAGAAGGAAAATTTGTAAGTGATCAAGGAAAAGATGAAGAGAAGGAAGTGGGGTAAAAAAGATCTGTGACAGAGTACTGGGGATCAGTAGCTGAGCCAGCAGTCTGGTCACTTAAACACCAATTAATTCCTCACTTGGTGGACCTGATGGAGCTTAATTAGTGGATTAGAATGTGTTGGGGGAGGACTAATGAGCAAGTTGACCCATTAACACAGGAGCTATAAGAAAGGACAAGAAGAAAGTGCAGGGGGGAGAGAGGCAAGCTAGCAGAGCCAGAACCAGGAAGGATCTCTGGGTAGAAAGCTCTCTTCCTTCTCCTCCCTTTGGCAGAGAGCTGAGGAGAAAATGTAACTGTAAATAATATGGTGTATGGATCAGCAAGTGGTGAGAAGACCTAATGTAAATAACCACCCCAATGCAGTTTAACAACTGAAGGTTTCAGTCTGTGTAGACAGAGCGGAAGATGGGTGAGATGTCACCCTATCACTTCTGACCCATATGCTGTGTGACTTTCACAAATACCGTACCTTTTTTTCTTCCTTACTTCTCTCTTATTCTGCACTCCTCCCAACTACCTTTCATCTCCTCTATTTAAATATTATACATGAAGCACCTCTGGCCTCCATCCACTTCTGGTGGGTGAAAATTTGTCTCCAGCTGGCACACAGTAAAACACTGGGGGAGCAGTAACGTTAACCAGGGCCATGCAGTCAGATCCTTACTCTTATGCCCACTTGTATGCCTGTAAAGTGGAAGGGACACTGGCTTTTTAAGGCTTCATTCAATATAACCTTCCCCCTCCCACACATGCAAGATGCACAATTCTCATCTATCTCATAAGAATTTGGAGCTGAGTTGAGCTTGTTGGAATTTGAATCTGTGGCTCCAGCATGTTGAAACCTGGAATTTTAGAGACACTGACAGGGTGGGATATGGTTGCACCAAATCCTGACTTCCATTTTGTATTGTAATCTCCATTTTGTGCTAGTGCTGAACACATCTAGCCTTGCCCAAGGCAAGTTTGCTATGATGTATTCCAGATAGTTACTCTTGCCAAGAAAGGAGCCTGATGCCTGGTTGAAGGTCTGTCATGGAGCAATATAGGACCATCAACTAGTCTCTCAACTGCTTGTCCAACTTCATGGAACAATGCATTTTCTACACAGGCGTGTTAGCATGGCTGGTAGAGCTGCATCTTCTCAACTTGAGCACATGGCAAAAGGAGAGAGACTGTATTTAAGGGGAGGGGGTGAGTGCTTTTCTGACTGGGGGAGGAGGGGCAGACCATTGCCACATAAAAGTAGAATGGCTAGGAGAGAGAGAAGGCAGGAAAGCCTTTGCCTACCCTGAAATGCCAAGATGCCTCAGACACTCAGAAGGGGTAAGATCAGACGAGTGTGTGTGTGTGTGTCTCAGGACTTGTTGTTTCTCCAAAGATCAAGTAACCCTCCAGTGCTGCTTACCAGTAAAGAGACTGGTTAAGAAATTACTTTGCTAAGCCTGTGTTTCCAACTTTCCTGCCATGTTGTCCCTGAAGGGATTAGATTAAAAGTCCTAGGTGTAACTCTCTGGAGGAGTGTGTATAAGCAACTAGGGAGGTCTGAAGTTGTGGTTCCAGGGTCTGGGGTGGCTGGATTGCAGAGTCCCACATCCCAACAAAGGGCTCAGAGAGAAGGTTGTAACCTGGAAGTGTGCCTTACATACCAGCGCTGAGAATGGTGCCCAGATTTTGCCCAGATCCAGTTGACTTGGAAGCATGTGGATCCACTTGCAACAGACTTGAGGACCCTCCAGGTAGGGACTGGGCCTAGTTGTGACAGAGACCGATAAGAAATTTGAGTCTCTGTAATGCATACACACACAAATTCTGTTGCAGTCTCTAGTGATGGACCTATTGAAAGTCCACCATTATGTGGTATCTAAAGAAGGTAATTGGTACTTGAAGTCTCTCTCTCTCTCATGTTTGAATTTATGGGATCTGTTCCAGAGAGACCAAAGAAAATGAAGTGGTTATTGTGCTGGGTATAGAATGAATGGGTGGAGTGGGGGGCGTAGCTGGACTTGATGGCTGCCGTCTGTAACTTTTTTGCTTGCTGATGTCTTCATTAACAAGTGCAGCGAGACATATCCAGTAGCAATTTTGTGGCTCATATCATGAATGGAACTTTTCTCAAATTCCTGAATGTCAATTTTATTCTAGCAAGAGTGAAACTAATTCTTCAAAGACACAGTTTCCTAAGCCATTAGCTAGGCTCATTTTAAGAATGCTTTGAAATGTCACTCAGAATTTGATTATTTACGCTCTGAAAGACTGGACCTCCCTTTTAGTATTTTCTATTGATGGAAAGGACCATGCAACCAGCCAGGCTATGTTGGCTTATTATTATCATCTTTCTGATGATGTGCTTATATTTTCTGGTAAGACTTAAAAATTAGTCAAAATAATTGAACATAGTGTCATCACCTGCTAACCAGGTTTTGGTGCATCAGAGTGACGCTAAAAAAATGGAACGCTGCTGCAGTCACTCATAACTTGTATGCAACTTGTAAATTTAGGGGCAGAAATTTTCAGTGCTTGGTCTCTGCCTGAAGATGAGTTGTTTTTTGGAATGGCTGAGCCATTTGAATGAAAGGACCATGTTTTGAACAGTCTTGCAGGCAAAACTGCTTCATCTTGAAAGGTGTCTCTTGGCATGGAAATAGCCATCCTCGAGGAGCAATCCTTTCCTTCTTCTGCAGGGAATTTAGCTTCGTTTGACCTGAGATCTGAACCTTTGAAGATGGTGCAGTGAGCATGCAGAAGAATTATGATGGCCTGTGCAGTCTTCAATTACATGATTACATACTATTTTTTCAAGAGGCCCTCTGCCTCATTCAGTGTTCAGGATTGTCCTGCCTTGGGGTGAATTAGGGTTGTGCAGTGAAGGATCCCTGCCTCATTTGTCTGTAAGGATCCCTGCCTCATTTGTTGCAGAAATTGAAAGGGGCATAGTGAGAAAGGCAGAGGATTGCAGGAAGAGAGGATGGTTTCATGGTTATGTCAGCTGAATGAAATGGATTCCCTCCCTGCCTCTCCCACAGAGTTCCTTTGTGATGCTAGTAGCTAAGTCACTCAAGGCAGACTTTTCACAGGTGGTCACTAATTGTGTGTTCCTCACTTTCTAGGGGCCTGATTTGGTTCTCTAGAGTCTGATTTGCAGCAGTCCTGAGTGTTCGCAATTCTAGCTGAAGTTGGTGGGAGCTGTGCTTTGAACATATAATGTGCTATAAAAATCAGGTCGTAGGTGGCTCAAAATCAGCACCCAAAATTAGTGAATACTTTTGACTTTCTTTGCCTAAAATCCCATTTGTAAGATGGAGATACTACTGCTCACTCATCTCCCAGGAGTATAGTGAGACTAGACTCATTAATGTTTGTGAAGCGCTCAGATACCATAGTGATGAGTACCATAGAAAATCCTATGAGGAAATTAATAGTTCTGTCTTCAGAGCACGGTTTGAATAGGGCAGTAAGTAAGGCCTGGGGCCACTCATTGAGCAATGAGAAGACAGAATACTGAATAGATGTTAATTCAGTGAGCGGTGCCCATTCTGTGCACATAATGAGACAGGCGCCCTGTGGGGAAAAAATATATGATCACGTAATTAAAGATTGTATCATACTACATATGTGCAATGGGGATAAATTAAGGTTGCCCAGGCAATTGTCATTCTTGCATTTCATAACTTTTGCAAGCTTAAGTTTGCAACTGTAATGTTCTTTTAATGTAGTTTTTTGTGTAATATCCTAGTTTTAAAAAAACCACTCTGAAAAAACAGATACCATTATCTGGCATCTTATGACACCCTTAGTAGGATGGAACCTTTAGATCCAAAACTGAGACTTCTGCTGCTTGAGCTAATGAAGTAACTGATAGAGGATGACAACCTACTATTGCTATGTGGACTAGCACTAAAGGGGAATGAGACACTTTGCCTGTGCTCTAATAGGCACAGATTCTTCTGTCACAAGTCTGTGCTCTACTGCATCACAGTCTCCTTGTCCCAGTCCCGTTGTGTTCACCTAATTAGTCTGTCTCTACTCATCAGTCTCCTTGTCCAGTGAGTCCTGATCTCACCCCACCAGGTTCCCAGTCTCCCTCACTCTACTCTATCCTATGGCCCCTTATCTCCAGTCTACTTGCCCAGCCGGTCCCAGTCCTCTCCCCAATTCCTTGGTCTCTTTCCCCCGCCCTCACTGGTGTTCCTTGTTACCACTGGCTTGGTCCCAGTCTCCTTCCCTGGGCTTCTCATCCCATCTCAATGTCCTCATCTCCCCCAGTTCCTTGTCTTGAGTCTCTTTTCCCAGCCAGCTTCAGTTCTACTCCACACTCAAGCTCCTTGCCAGATGTTTCCTCTCTCCCACACCTCCTTTCCCCTGCTCCTCTGGTTCACAGTCCCCCTATTCACCTCCCTGCCAGCCGCCAGTCTCTGCCCCTGTGGCGCGCTGCCCCCCCACACCTTGTTTCATTACAATCCCCTAATCCTCCTCTGCAATGCTGTTGGTCTAGCTCAGGGGTCTCAAACTCAAATGACCACGAGGGCCGCATGAGGACTAGTGCATTGGCCCGAGGGCAACATCACTGACCCCCCACCCCTTGTTGCCCCTGGCCCTGCCCCCATTCCAACCCCTTCCCCGAAGTCCTCACCCCAACTCTGCCCCCTCCCTGTCCCCGGGCAGGGAGTGCAGGAGGTGTGCAGGGTACAGCAGGGGGCTCAGGGCAGGGAGTTGGGGTGAGGGGTGCAGGGTGTGGCAGGGGGCTCAGGGCAGGGAGTGCAGGAGGTGTGCAGGGTGCGGCGGGGGCTCAGGGCAGGGAGTTGGGGTATGGAGTACAGGAGGGGTGAGGGGTGCAGCAGGGGGTTGGGGTGCAGGGTANGTGCGGCGGGGGCTCAGGGCAGGGAGTTGGGGTATGGAGTACAGGAGGGGTGAGGGGTGCAACAGGGGGTTGGGGTGCAGGGTATGGCAGGGGTCTCAGGGCAGGGGGTTGGGGTACAGGAGGGGTGTGTGGGATGTGGCAGGGGGCTCCAGACAGGGAGTTGGGGTGCAGGAGGGGTGCGGGGTGCGGGCTCTGGCCCGGCGCCGCTTACCTAGAGCGGCTCCGGGGTGTCAGCACCGCGCACCGTGGCCAGGGCAGGCTCCCTGCCTGCCCTGGCCCCGCTCCGCTCTGCTCTGCTCCCGCTCCGCTCCAGGAAGCAGCTGGAGTCCGGGGGACGGGGGGAAAATGGTGCCATGTGCTGCTTCTCCAGGTACCTCCCCCAAAGCTCCCATTGGCCGCGGTTCCCCGTTCCCGGCCAGTGGGAGCTGCGGGGGGAGCAGTGCCTGGAAGCGAGAGCACGGAGCCCTCTCCCCCCCCCCCCCGCCCTGCCCGGGGCTGCAGGGCCATAGTTCCAGCCGTTTCAGGGAGTGGCGCGGGGCTCGCGGCGCCACAGGGTAGGCGGGGGGGCCACGTGGGGAGCTTGGCGGGCCGCACAAAAGAACCCTGCGGGCCGCGTGTTTGAGACCCCTGGTCTAGCTCTTGTCCCCTCTGCATCCGAATCAGACTGCTTCCTCCTCCATGCAACCTGTTTGCCAGCAAGAGGGACATTGAAAGCACAGGAGAGATGGGCTCCCTGCTGTCAGTTCCAGCGCCTGGCCTTGGGCAGCCATTAGAGAAAGTCCAGCTTCACCCTGGAGCTCTGGGCTAGAGGGGACGTGCTCAGTTTTTCTATGGGGATGGCACATGCACAGTTTGGTCAACCTCAGGAGCTGTAAGAGGCTCAGGCATGGTTAGTGAGGATGGAATCTTGGGAGATTTTAGCTGTTAAGATCTAGCGAGTCTCTACTGAGCAAGTGCAAACTGCGCATTTTTCATAGGCTTATAACTTGGGTGGATTTTCACAGGGACGCCAAAAGGCACAGCCCTGACACAAAGGCCACCTCTGCCCATTTGCAAGTCCCTCCTCCACAGCATAGGGGTGCTAAAGGTTTCCAAAGAAAAGGTGGCTAGAGAATGGAAAGATACGTTGTCTTTCACTAATCTTGTTCTCAGAAATGGCTGAAACGTTTTGACTGAAATTTTCCAAAAAAGGTCAGCCAGAGGCAGACCCATGGCATGGAAAAAATTCAGCTCAACTGGTTAACATCTGGCAGAAGTATAAGCAACTGAAAGCAGGGTCTTACAGTGGAAAGTGTTGGGCAGCCTTAATAACAGGCCTGGCTATCTAAAGGATAAGACTGTAGCATACAAGCAGTCAAAGTGAATGTTGCCAATAGTTAAACATGTATTTCCAAACTTTGGAATGCTTAACTGTGCAATGTCTAGTCAATTAATTTTGTTCATGGGTCTCTAGGTTGCTGTTGTATACATCAATAACGGTAAAACAGCAGGAGATCAATAGTTATCTTTTTCTTTGGCTTACACTTTATTTGATGGTGTGGTGGGCAGCGTCCAATGAGATGGTGAGTGCTCTTTTCAGACGTGTTGTAGAGACTTGCTGTCAAGATGGATATATTGTAGTAGTTGATCTTTTGAGTGACGTTGCCACATGGACTGTACACTCAAGTGGCTGTGACTACTGGCTGGGTAATCGCATAACTAAAGACTGAGTCACCTTTGGGATTAAGTGTGTGCGGTTCGGAGTTCATTTTTTCCTTCTTTTTAGTTTCCAGATAAGACCCACTGAACTACTATTAAAATATTGCTTGTTCTTTTAATGTAATAAAACAGTTCAATGACACTTGTCAGACGAAAGCATATTGAGAAGTGCTCACCTTGTGTTGTCCTCAGATTGTTTATTCATTCTTCTGCTGACACATACTAGTCAAGCCTACTCTTGAACCTAAATATGTAATTTAATACACACATTAAAGGAGCATGCTGGAAAGTGAAATGGTTTGTTTGTTTGTTTCAAAATGCTAAAGGATACACAAGGCAAGAATATCCAAGTTAGAGTCATCAACAAAAATAAACATGACATTACATTAGACGTGCTTGCAGTTCTGACTCTTGTGCCTCAGATCATGTAAGCCAAATGATTAAAGCATAGACTTGCTAAGGGTATCAATAGATTACTTTAATGTTACTAAAGAAGTTTAAGAACTCAGCTTTATGCTGCTTCGCTGGTTAAGTCTAGTCTTATTCATAGTCCAATCATTTCTCTTTGCTGGGGACCTTATTTTTGTCTTTGCATCTTTTCTTCTCCACCCCTAAAGCTGCCACAGAACAGGAAGACACTCCAATGCTTATGTTCACATGTGGAAAACCAAATACACACATGATCTGTTAGCACAAGTACACTCAATTAGCACCCTAAGTAGCAATATCAGAATTGCAGGGGGAGCAGGTAGTGACACCTGTATTTAGATCACCTAACAGTTTCCACTGTAAAATATTTTTGAGAAGTCCTAACGCCTCCATTGTCTGCAGCAGGTCTTTGAAATTCAGCAGGGTCAAAGCCCTGGGGCTAGAGATGCCTTTAATTTGTCCCAGGAAATTCCAATCAGGTTTTGCTGAGTTATAAACGGTTGAAAATCGCCATTTCCCTTCTCCTGCTTGCATTCCTCAGGAAAGTGTTGGCAACTTGCCAAAACATTAACTGACCAGAGGCAACGTGGAGGGTCGAGGACACACAGGGTCACATGCCCCTGGCCAGAGTTGCTACTTCGCTTCTACTGAGTATGTTCACGTGGACAGCATGCTGTCCTGGTAGGGTTGCCAACCCTCCAGGATTGTCCTGGAGTCTCCAGGAATTCGATTCATATTCAATTAAATATTGTCATGTGATGAAACCTCTAGGAATACACCTCTACCCCGATATAACGTGACCCGATATAACACGAATTTGGCTATAACGCGGTAAAGCAGTGGTCCGGGGGGGGGGGAACTGCGCACTCCNTCCTCAGGAAAGTGTTGGCAACTTGCCAAAACATTAACTGACCAGAGGCAACGTGGAGGGTGGAGGACACACAGGGTCACATGCCCCTGGCCAGAGTTGCTACTTCGCTTCTACTGAGCATGTTCACGTGGACAGCATGCTGTCCTGGTAGGGTTGCCAACCCTCCAGGATTGTCTTGGAGTCTCCAGGAATTCGATTCATATTCAATTAAATATTGTCATGTGATGAAACCTCTAGGAATACACTTCTACCCCGATATAACGTGACCCGATATAACACGAATTTGGCTTTAACGCGGTAAAGCAGTGGTCTGGGGGGGGGCGGGACTGCGCACTCCAGCGGATCAAAGCAAGTTCGCTATAACGCGGTTTCACCTATAACGCGGTAAGATTTTTTTGGCTCCCGAGAACAGCGTTATATCAGGGTAGAGGTGTACATCCAACCAGAATTGGCAACCCTATGTCCTAGTACAACCTGGTTGTTACTGGAGCAGCTATGTCAGAGATTGGTGAGTGAGGGGAGGAGCAGGTAAATCTAGGCTGCTGGGACTGGAGCCCCCAAAAAAGGAAAATGTAAAACCCAAGTTTTATGATGTGCATCAGTCACTTATACAGGTTTTCTGTGTATGGACATAAACTACATAGAACATTTAGGCTGGAAAGTTAAATACTTGGAAAAAATTAGGAAATGTCCGATTTAAGGTTACCAATGAAACCTTACTTCTGACCCCTTGTACATTATAATACAGCCTTTAATTACATGATGACATTTTTCCCCCTGGACTCCTGCCTCATTCATTGCACCATGTGGATGCAGATATGAGGTCAGAATTAAGGTTTTATAGGCACCTGTGTATCTGGCATATCCTAACTGGGGTTCTTGACTTTGCAAACTAAATAATGTGCTTTTAACAGATTTTTTGTGTGTATAAGGAAAAAATTTATTACATACAAACTTCTAAAAAGAATTGTGTATACGTAGGCTCTATCTTGGATGGGAGACTTGTTTCTGGACCCACACCTACTAGGATGCTTCAACTCTCATTTTTATTTTACTGAAATAAATGGTTCAGATTTATTGGTCAGCATGACCTTCCTTTCTAAAACTGGGCATTCTGTTTCTGCCTTCTTGAGAATAGGCCCAAGTTTGGGTCTGTATTTTGCTGCAAGTACCTTTGTTGTGAAACAAATATCTTCACAAGTTGAGAGGCTGAAAATGACTTAGTAGGCATGCATGGTATTTAATTTAATTCTAACTTCTGCATTTGAATATGTACTGAATATATATCTCTAGATATACTGAAACATGGAGCCATATGTGCAAATTTGCATCTCTATTTCTAGTTTGTGATCAGTTTCGAGAATGTACTTTTGAGGAAATACGAGGAATTGATCGCATTCTCTCTAGTCCCATGTTTCTTAACTAAGAAAAGTAATTCTATACAAGTAATTCTCCTGAATTGCTTCTGGGATTTGTTTTGCAGAAATGGCTGTTGCTAGCTGTCTCTCTTCCATGTTTACTCCTAACTATATGAAGAAACATCGGGCATATCTGGTCATGTGTCTAGAGGAGTTCTGGAAAAGCCCCTGCAGCACTTGGAGCATATTCTTAAATTAATGAAAAGACTCATCCAGTGTCCTATTTTTGTTTCCTTGTTCCTTTCTGCACACAGGATCGCGAGCAACACCTTCTGTGGAGAGTCATTTATCTTCTGCAATAGGTTTTTAAAGTGAATTTGAAAGGTGGCAGACTGATAATTGAGAAGACCATAAACCCCCCTTTTGACCCTAGAATAGGTACAGAATGGACAGCAGCAATGTAAGACTATCCTGAATATCCTGCCAGTGCTGATGGGATTCTATTTCCAGGGAAGCCTTGTGATAACTAGCTGCAAGGCAGATGGGGACGGAAAAGTCATTAATGTTGTTCTGGTGACCTGTATTCTTACCTACGTCATCCCAAGCTTTCCTTTGTTCTTCAGTTGACTTCAGTGCACTTGAATATAAGGGGCGGGACCATCTCAGTACCTGATATTGCTGTGTGATACCTCTTCATAAGGAAGCTCTGTCACCTCATGTGTATGTTCCAAATCTCATTACTAATTGGTGGGGTAGCGGTGAGAAAATTAACAGTCCTAACTGAACTGTTGAGCCTTGGGTGCTGTTTTAGGAAGTGGGCATATCTTAATGGATTACAATTATTGTACTGCAGAAGCAAGATGGGTGAAGTCAGGCGTAGTTTGGCTGAGGCTCTTCAGAAAAAAATCCGCAACAAGTGATGTTTGAGGGCTGAATGGTCTTTGAGAGCTCCTGTGTTAAGGAAAAAACTTCCAGCAAGGACCTCAGGAACTTGCAGAGTTTGTGAGTGGGGGGATTTGTTCTGATGATGGCCACTCTGGTCGTGGGTTTACCTTCCCAGATTGCAGGCCGCCCCATCTCTGGTGGAAGGTCTGCTCTACGTTTCCTAGGTTTTCTGGATCCTCGAATGTACTCTTGAGGAAACGAAAGATGCACCTTGTCAAACGAGGCCGACCTGAGTAATTCAACGTGGGAGAGGCCTCATTTCTTATAAAACGGGATTAGGGAGGTAACTAGATCTGCGGGCTGAAAATGGAATGTTTGTGCTAAGAGAAGTAAATGGGTCAGTAAGCTAAAAGACAGAATGTCTGAGCTAGCGAAGATAAGAGGGGAAATACCCAGAAAACCGTTTACTAAGAACAAAATAACAGTGGACAAGAGAAGTCGGAAGTGTAAACATGAGGTAAAGTGTAAAGTCAGACACGGAGAGTGCATGGACAGAGCGTGCTGTACAGGGACTGGTTCCTGCAAAATAACCAAGCCAATCCCCAAACATGTAATCCAATATATAGTGAACGTAACATGATATGTAGACTTCTATAAAGGAAGGGGGTTTCTGTGTAACTTTAGATCTGTGATGTACACTGCATCCACCCCATTCGTTTGAGTCTGCTCAACTCAGCATAGCGTTGCTGTATGCCAAATAAAGATCCCTGAGCGACAGTCTGGAGTTGAACTGAGTTCTTGGGAAGCCGAGTGGAAAGAGGTCTTGAAGGGAATGCTGACACACCTGACAGAAGGTGTACAGAACTCCGGATATACATTTAGTTTCTTAGCATGTGAGGCAGCTCTTCAGTTACCTATGGTTGTAGACTGTGGTGTGTGGGGGTTTTGTTTGTTTTTTGTGTGAAAGAGAAATTACCTCCTGTTTGTTAGTGATGCAGACTGGCAAAAAGTGGTTCGGAACCAATATATTTTAGTGTTTTGTTTAATGATAAATAACCACAAATATGCTGTGCAATGCAGGGTGTTCTTAAATTGGAATTACTTGTCACCAGCAGAATCTTCTTGCACAAGAGGGGTCCCACTCTGCCTTTTCCACCTACGTCATTTCTTTGAAACTGGTAAATACTTTTGTGGTTGAGCACTGTTCCAACATAACAGGTGGGCACAATTCCCTCTTTTAACTAGTATGCTACAGAACTAGTGTATTTGAGAAGGAAAGGCTGGATTCCTGTCCAAGTACTTTGGGAAACTCACTTTTGCTTAAAAGAACTTTTCAGTTACTTACCAGACCGCTAGAGCTAGGTTGGGTTTGATAATTTGTAAATAAAAGGTTTATAAGGAAGGTTTCTCCCTTGAGCAGCGTTCTGCACTAGGTATGCTTGGGAGTTAGACAAAATGTGCCTATAGGCCAACTGTTTTATTCTGGCTACCTTGACAAAATACAGGTTTTGATTGTTGTTTTTTTTTAGCTGCATAGAGATTTGATACAAGGCTTTAACATAGTTGACTGAGTTCCGCTAATAGGTTTTGAGTGGTGGTAAAGGAGGCCAGACCCGTGAGTCTAAAAATGATTAATACTTCTAGAGACAAGCTTAATTACAGGGAGTAAATAAGAATATTTAGCATGATGCCTGAAGGTTGGGCCATGTGAGTGACTGACTGTCATGTGCATATAATATTGGGTATCTTTGTGGCTCTAAGTATACATAGGTTGTTGACTTGCCAACAGAATCTCTTTACAAGTACAGGCTCTCGTTGCTCATCTCATTTATGAGTAGCTGAAGCCTTTTACTTTTGGATTTATGAAATGTTCCTCTCCTGTGCTTTAGATGAATGTACAAATAAGTCAACTCAATACAGAATCACATAAAATTAGACTGAACAGACAGCCAAAACCAAACTTTCTCCAGTAGCCCGACCCATTGTACCCAATCACTTCCCCTCTTACCCCATTCTCATCTCCCTTGCAAAAACATGAGGACTGTGTAGTCCTTGCAGTATGGCCTGATGGTCAACAATCTTTTGGGATCTGACAGGCCAAGTGGAGAATCAAGATCCAGAGAGGAGGACCATTAGCTTCTGATTTTATTAGAGCACTTTTCCAGTTCCCCCAGGTGGTATTCTTATAACTAGGGAAAACTTGCTTGCAATCTCAGCAAATTTGATAAATCTTGGCACAGAAGGAAAATTAATTTGGCCTGTTCCCAGGAGCTGAGTTTAGGTAATATGGTTATGCTTGAGAGTCGTTAGTAATCAATCACTGCAGTGGTTTGCTTCACTTCCAAGCTCTAGTGTATCGTCTGGTAACTCTGGATGCAGTGAAAAATGTCGCCGCTGCTGTATAGCCTGGAAAATACAGGGCATGTGCAACTGAGACCATACTTGGCTATGTACATGTGCAGTAAGGTTGTGTAGATTGTGCCCTTTTTAACAACTTATATGCTATGCAGTTTTCCACATTCTTGCTTCTGGAGTTTTGTCACTGAATATTTTCCAGGACCAATTTTTTCCAGTAACACTTTTGGTTGAAAAAATTTCTTTTTTAATTGAAGCCGAGTCAAAAATAGGAGCAGTTTATTCTCCAAAGAGGAAACAGATTTCCACAAGCTATGAAAATTAAAGATTAGTTTTTCAACCCCACAGATAGCACTTAAAGGCCTAATAAACCACACTTTTATGTATTTGTTTGTCCTGGCTATACGCTGTATTTGGATTTTGGATGCATCAGAATAAACTAGCTATAAATAATGATGACAGTGTTGGAATTTTCTTTAGATCTTGGAAACACTGCAGTGTGTTTTTTGTCAGGCTTGAATCATCCAGTCTGAAGGAGAGCTAATGAGATTTTTTTCTCAACCTTAAAATCAAATTGGTGGAATCGGTGTACCAACAGATTTCAGATCATAGTCTGCGACTTTGCAAAGCAGGCTACAAGCTCTAAAACGAACTCATTTTGTAATATCTCTTTGTTGGGCTGTTTCCTGTGACATTTTCTGCTTTGGTTGAAGTTAATTACTTTCAAAATTAAATGCTCCAAACTGTGTAGCTTAACAGTTGTTGGCATAAGCAACCATTGACAAAATCTTTCCTTTTTTTTCCAGTGTGTAAATATTATCCACCAATGCATGGTTCTTGGTTATTTCATCTAGATATCTGTTTGTGGCTGACTGTTTAATGGAGGAGTGTGTTTGTGGATAAGCAGATGGCTATTGCAGTAAAACCTGCGTGTTCAGTATTGCCCTCCATTGGATGAAATTTTGGTTCCAATGAGGTCAGTGGTAAAACTCCCATTGGTTTCACTGGGGCTAAGATTTCACACTGGTTTTGAAAAAGCTCCATGGCGTTGCTGCTCCTAAACTCCTCTCTGACCTTCTACCACCTACTCACCCTTATACACACTTCCTCCCAGTTTGTCTCCTGTCCATTTACTCTGTATGGGCTGCTCTCGTACTTATGCTGCCCCATATATGAAATTACCTCTGAGTCACTACATTTCTTTAAAAATCTTGCTCTGTCACCCGCCTACAGCTGAATCTGGAGCCCAGTCCCTTGATTGTAACTAGTCTCTGAGCATATTTACCAGCCTTTTGACTCTTGAATATGTTTCAGGTTTCTCTTTTTAATTCACTTTTTATCTTCATCTGTTGTCTTTTTTTTTTTTTTTTCTTCCCTTTCTGCCTCCGACAATCTCTATAGTCAGCTTTGTAAAGATTCCCTCTCTGCTTTACACTGCCACTTTGTAAAATGTTTTCAATAGAGCTGGTCAAAAAAATGTTCAGCAGAACGGCCTCAATGCAGGTTAGTAAATATCCACAATGTTTCATGGGAACATTTTGATTTTGACTGCTTTTGACTGAAAAGACAAAATACTTTGGTTAGATTTTATATAAAAATATTTGTAATATATTCAGTATAAAAGCCCATTTAAAATCAATTGAAACAAAAAACATTGTTAGTCCTGAATGAAAACTTTTTGGAATTTTCACTTTGCAGGAAATTTCTACATTTCGGCTTTTCGTTCTGATTGGCAACAAACAAAAACGGGAAATGTTGGAATTTCCTTCCAGTTCCTGACCAGCTCTAACTTTCACAAACTTTGTATGAAAGGCTGCAGTTCTTTCTTTCTGTCTTTCTTTCTCAGAAACACTCTTCAGTTGTTTCCCAAATGTTAAATTAGGAAGCATATAGACAAAAGAAGACTCTGAATGTCAATTCAGATCTCCCGATGTCTTGTTTTTCTAAAGCATTGCACAAAACATTGAGGAAATCTACTGAAAGGCACTAGATAGGTTAAGAGAATGATGATGGAATGTGGAAACCATCACCTATGGATCAAGATGTTCACATTTAGCCTAGTGATAAACAGCCATTACAATCAGACAGGTGTCTAGCCTTTGTGGAATGAGTTCAGTACATAGTGAGCAAACTGACTGGTTGAATCTCTGAGAACAACATCCTTAGGAAGAGGAATGTGTGTAATTTTATTCCGAATACTGTCATCATTCTTTGTGGTGATTTCTGTCCATTATTGTATTCATTTAACAAGTTTTTAGATTAAATCTGACTGGTCGATGGCAGTATGTTCCTCTTTCCTTTTTTACATTTTATGTTGAGTTGTGATGATTCTGTTGTTATTCATATTGTTGGCTGTTCCCTTTTTTTTTCTTTTTTAGATGTAAATCTTTCCCAGACTAGTTCTGTTTCCAGAGTGAATAATGTAAGCGTCTCTCTTGTTAGTGATTCACTTTTAGATTCTTGCACTATCATAGCTCTGTTTTTGTTGATCTTATTTTGGTCAGTATTATTAAACATAACACCTAAATCAGATTTTTCATAGCAGAGAGAGTTATGTCCTAGTAGATTTAAAAAAAAGAAAAGAAAAAAAAAAGATTATTGTAATTACTACACTGCTGGTCTTCCTGCATTTTCCATCTATTGTCAGCACTCCATTCACAACTACAGTACTCCTTCTTTGGTTTTCTATAATTATTCCCATTCTGTGCTTCTTTTTACACTTGCACAGATTTCCTCTGAAACTGGAATCAAGATCAAAATGTTGTTGGTATTCTAAGATCTGAAATGAAAAAAATTAGTTTTTACAGTAACTACACTTTGATTGTACACCCAATATGTGCTTTAAGAATCTCAGCTTAGGATCTAGGTATGATATTTTGCCACTTCTGCACTCCAGTTACAAGTATCAGATAATTCGGGTCCATTTTGGCACGGATTTCCTTTTAATACTCTTACCAGGTTTTAAAAATCAGTCCAAAGTTTTCTCACTGGTTTTAAGCTCTTTGTGTAGTAATTTTTTGGCCTGCATGTTTGTTTTTGTACATTGCAAAGCAGAATGGGCCTCATGTTTGGTGCTATATATGCTAATAAACAGTGCGCTAAATGATCCCTTATGGAACTCATTCGGTTCCAGTGGAGTTACATAGGAATGAATTTGGCCCAATAATTCAGCTTCCTATTGTGCAACAGTGTTGCTATATTATCACATTTACTGTTAACCAAAAAAAGTACATTTACAAATGAATAAAGAACCTTTTTATGCCTCAGCCGAAGTTAGCTTCTATAAAGACATGTATTTGAGTAAAATGTCATGGAGTAGAAAATGGAAATATCAATACACTAGTGTGATGAACTGGAGCTATACCTGCACAGCTTATGCATTCTGATTGATGTATTATGGAAAAAAAATGCTGTATCATCTGTGCCTACAGGTATGTGGATATCTCACAAAACTAAGTGATTGGGCAACAAAATGGCAAATGAAATTTAATGTGGATAAATGTAAAGTAATGCACATTGGAAAAAATAACCCCAACTATACATACAGTATGATGGGGGCTAATTTAGCTACAACGAATCAGGAAAAAGATCTTGGAGTCATCGTGGATAGTTCTCTGAAGATGTCCACGCAGTGTGCAGAGGCGGTCAAAAAAGCAAACAGGATGTTAGGAATCATTAAAAAGGGGATAGAGAATAAGACTGAGAATATATTATTGCCCTTATATAAATCGATGGTACGCCCACATCTCGAATACTGTGTACAGATGTGGTCTCCTCATCTCAAAAAAGATATACTGGCACTAGAAAAGGTTCAGAAAAGGGCAACTAAAATGATTAGGGGTTTGGAACGGGTCCCATATGAGGAGAGATTAAAGAGGCTAGGACTCTTCAGCTTGGAAAAGAGGAGACTAAGGGGGGATATGATAGAGGTATATAAAATCATGAGTGATGTGGAGAAAGTGGATAAGGAAAAGTTATTTACTTATTCCCATAATACAAGAACTAGGGGTCACCAAATGAAATTAATAGGCAGCAGGTTTAAAACAAATAAAAGGAAGTTCTTCTTCACGCAGCGCACAGTCAACTTGTGGAACTCCTTACCTGAGGAGGTTGTGAAGGCTAGGACTATAACAGCATTTAAAAGAGAACTGGATAAATTCATGGAGGTTAAGTCCATTAATGGCTATTAGCCAGGATGAGTAAGGAATGGTGTCCCTAGCCTCTGTTTGTCAGAGGGTGGCGATGGATGGCAGGAGAGAGATCACTTGATCATTGCCTGTTAGGTTCACTCCCTCTGCGGCACCTGGCATTGGCCACTGTCGGTAGACAGGATACTGGGCTAGATGGACCTTTGGTCTGACCCGGTACGGCCGTTCTTATGTTCTTATCCCATTGCTGACAGGCCCTGTAGCAGATACATACCAGGACAGGGACAACGGGATACGCTTAATATTAACCTTTCATGATGTTTAAATACCATTATTATGTTAAAACAGCTGCATCCTTAGATTTGTTTTTTTAAGCTGTTTCCTCTGAAGGGAGGGCGTAGGTAAGAGCAGTGGAAAGTTACCAGGAGGAGAACAAAAGAGGCCAGGTGACCAGGAGAGATTTAAATGAAAAGCCATACAGGAGCTGAGGGGGCCAGACATGAAGAGGAAGCATGGGGCAAGGGAGAGCAAAGTCACAGAAGCTGAGGAAGATGGCTCCAGGAGGGAGAGGCCACATTGCAGGTAGCAGCCACATGGGGAAGGGAGACCTGCCCGCTTTCCTGAGCCCAGATGGCAACCAAAGGATGGCACCCTCAGCCCAGAGAATGCCCTGGAGTGGTAAGATTGAGGCAGGGACATGCGGTTTTAGTGTTTGTTGTTCTGTATGATTTGTACTCTCCTGTGCTTGCTTTACATGATTAAGTGTAAAAGAGCATAAAGGTGTTAGTTCAAATTGTTGCTCGGTGTGAAGCTTCTGGGAGAGGGGTATGTTTAAGTAAGTTGGGGTATCTTGGGTGTTAGCATTGAGAAGCCCCATTTCCGAGAAGGGGTAACAGACTGAGAGTCAGTGCCCAAGGAATGTGCCAGGGAGGAACCCAGGGGATCCAGAAAACAGAGGCTTGGATTCTCTTCACAGCAGTCCTAGAGGGAGGCCAGGAGAGGGTGCTTGCTAGCATCTGCAACAACTAGTGAAAACTTACTTCACCTTTTATGAAAGATAAAGGCCAAGATGATCAATAATGACACATGAGTTTGGGTGCCTCCATTTTCAGGTGCCCAGTTTGAGACACTGTAAAGTGGCCTGATTTTTCAGAAAGTGGTGAGTCCCTTTTATAAAGTGTCAATTTGGGTACCCAAAATGAGTAGTTGCTCTTAATTCATCTTGCCAAGGGGCCTGAGGCAAAGCCCATTGGTGTCAGTGGGAGTCTTTCTGCTGACTTCAGGCAGCTTAGGACTGGGCCCTAAAATCTTATTGCAGTTTATTTAAATACAGGGCTCTGCTAAAAGTAGGAGCTTTATGAATAAAGTTTGATGACTGGTTAGTGTTACTTGGCTGCTCAGGGAATAGCTGTGCATCCATTCCAATTCAAGAGAAATTAGTTTTGTACAGACCCGAAGGCATCTAAGTATACCCGAAGTTTTATCTGAGTAGATAGCCACGCACCATGTTCTGTCTTTGTTCGAAAATATAGTGCAATATGTATGAAATATCTTTAATATGGACTTCCATGTCATTCGTAAGAAAGAATTGTTGTCCATTTTTAACTCCACTGTTAAAGAACTGAATAGCAGAACACAACTGTTCCAAGTGTGCCATGTGAGGCGCTCCCAATTCTATAAAGGGTTTACAGTAACATGCTAGAAAGACCATTTGAACAGGTCCTTCCTAAACTGGGAAGATCTCCGAATCCTTCTGGATGAATCAGCTAGGTCAGTCAGGATGCAGGCCTGTCAGGAAAAAGGATCACTTTTTAACGCACATCTCTTTATTGTGGCCAGGCGTTTCTGTAACTGACTTGGGGATAATCCGTATGGGTTTAACGAAAGGTTTGTTACAATTGATGAATCATACCCATGTTTGTGCAAGAAAGGCTTTTGCCATGGTTTCCCCACTATCATTTCACAGCTTCTCTTCTCCCCCTCCACCCCCGCGTTCCCTCCCCCACCCCCCGACAGCTTGCTTGCTCACACAGTATAATGGTTGGAGGGTGGGTTTAGTCACTTCAGTCTCTGTTGTTGTTTAGTTGGACAAGGTGGATGAGGTAATATCTTTCATTGGACCAACTGATATGTTCTGGGGTGCAATCCAGACTGGTGAAAAGTTGTCACCTCTTACCTTATAACCCTTAAGTGCCTTTAAGCTTTGTTACTGTAGCGCTCTGCCTGGAATGCCCACAGTAAGTATCAAGCATGCACTTTATCTCTATGTATTGGGCAGCCCCGGTCCAACTCTTTAGATCCAGGAGCCTGCCTGTAATGCCACCTACTTCCACTGGTCTTCACCAGCCTTAGTTAACGTCTGGTAAGGTGATATTAGCTCACCCACCTTGTCTGTCTGATATCTTGCGACCAACACAGTTACAAAAACACTGCATACGTTGGTTAGTTGGAGAGTTAAGCATGCCTATGATGAGCAGACTGGCGAGTCATTTACAGTAATGCCTCTACTTTACTTTTAAAATTAATTATTACCATTTATTTGTATTATCCTAGCAGCTAGGAGTCCCAGACATGGTCCAGGATCCCACTGTGGTAGGTGCTATATAATCTTTTTGGGATTCCAAATACTAGAGGTGCCTGAGCTGGAAAGCTGAGATTTGGGTTTGGATTCAGACTTTTCTCCCACAAAGTTCAGGGTTCACTAATGGATGAAACAGAGTTTAAGCACAGTCTTGTTTTTCTCTCATGTCATCCCTTTATGTGAGGAGCAACTCCTAGTCAATGATCCAATGAATAGATGTGAAGTTAAGCGTACACATAACTGTTCGATGGGTCAGGGCCTAGTATGGTACAGGAAAACATTACTGGATCTGTGCAAGCAAATGTGTTTCATGCAGCATTTCAACCTCTAAACAGTCTGAGTAGCAAAAGGAACAGAGCTATTATTAGTGATGATGAGTGTGGGACTTTCATAAAGCAGCAATCGTTACTCATCTATTTTCATTTGCAGAAGTTTTCTAACAAAAGGCAGGCACAAATGTAATAGCAGAGGCTAGGAGGTGGATAGTAGGAGGGAAAAAGTGCTATCAGTTTCTGAAAGCTCGTGCTTAGTAAGACCTTTCTGTGTAGCTTTGGTTTTGTGGCCATCAGAAACACAGTTGACTGAGAACTCTTGCCTCGTTGGGTCAAAAAGTAAAAAATGAATTCAGAGGGTAAGTTTTGGGTTTTGTTTTGTTTGTTAGTTTAAAATATGGTGCTTTTGTATCAAACAGCTTCTGTTTTGGGGGAAGCCATTCCAGCATGTTGTTGTGTTCACATGTTCCTGACTTCTTGCAGTTGGTTTGCATGAAGTGCATTAAGAACTAGAGACTGGCTTGTACTGTGTATGGAGTTCAGATAAGGAAGTTGGTATATGAACTTACTCAAAAGTAGTCTCTGAATGGAAAGATAAGAGTAATAAAACTCTTGGAGGTACTTATTGAATTGCTGGCGGTCTCTTAAGGAGTTTTATTAAATTGTAAATCTTTCCTCCCTCACCCTTTTCTAAAATGGAAAATTCCAACAAGTTTGCACAAGACCTTTATATGATCTTTAATGATCAGCTGTTTCACTTCCATGTTTGACTAAATGTCCATTACTACTGCCTTTACTATTTAACTATGCATATTTGGAGTGATGCTGTCATGGGTTCATTTCAGGGTAGACTCTCCATTGTATTAACTGAAAAATTGCATGCTGTGCTTTTCAACATTTTTGTGTGCGCTGAAGGGCACTGGTCCACGTTAAGGAAAAGGTGAAATACTCCCATTGACTTCAGTNAAATATGGTGCTTTTGTATCAAACAGCTTCTGTTTTGGGGGAAGCCATTCCAGCATGTTGTTGTGTTCACATGTTCCTGACTTCTTGCAGTTGGTTTGCATGAAGTGCATTAAGAACTAGAGACTGGCTTGTACTGTGTATGGAGTTCAGATAAGGAAGTTGGTATATGAACTTACTCAAAAGTAGTCTCTGAATGGAAAGATAAGAGTAATAAAACTCTTGGAGGTACTTATTGAATTGCTGGCGGTCTCTTAAGGAGTTTTATTAAATTGTAAATCTTTCCTCCCTCACCCTTTTCTAAAATGGAAAATTCCAACAAGTTTGCACAAGACCTTTATATGATCTTTAATGATCAGCTGTTTCACTTCCATGTTTGACTAAATGTCCATTACTACTGCCTTTACTATTTAACTATGCATATTTGGAGTGATGCTGTCATGGGTTCATTTCAGGGTAGACTCTCCATTGTATTAACTGAAAAATTGCATGCTGTGCTTTTCAACATTTTTGTGTGCGCTAAAGGGCACTGGTCCACGTTAAGGAAAAGGTGAAATACACTGAAGTCAATGGGAGTATTTGGGCTTGAATCTTGAGTTAAGTTATTGCTGCTCAACATACTGAAAGTTAGTCTTAAACTTCCATGGAGTTTCCAGTGTACCTTGTGCAAACCCAATAAAATCAAGGAACAGCATTTTCTCTTTCCCAGTAGTAAGATTAAGGCTTACCTTGCAAATTAGATTAATCCATAGGGTTATTGTGCTTCTCTTAGTGAGAAATTTACTCACTTTTCATGGGCAACATGAATTGGGTGAACTAATCCTTACATATTGCTTATTGCTAGTATAAATATTCTTTATGTTCAAAATGTCTGTTTAAATTTTTGCAGTGGGGTAGGGAAACGAGCAGAGAAGTGTTAAATTAGAAAAAACAAATGGAACAGAAAAACCGTAATAGAAGAAACTCTAAGAACAATTGTAACAGCCTAACAGGTTGCAGTTACTAAGCTTAAAGTCTGCGTTGATGCCAAAAGTGCTTTCCCCCCCCCCCCCTTTTCCTGATAAAGGATGAGACACAAGAAGACAAATCAACATGTAAATCAGTGGGACCATGCACACAAATTAGGAGGGCAGGATTTGGCCCATAATTATTGTACTAAGGCCTCTTCCTGCTCCTATTGAAATCAGTAACAAAACTCCTCTTGACTTTTTAATGGTGCTTGTTAAAACCCTAACTAGTTACATTTCACTTTATTGCCACTTTCTTACATTTCTAAATCTTAAATTTGCTTTGTTTTAAATAAATACATATCTAAAACTCCAGTAAACCAGACACTTTCTCTTTAATAGCAAGCTCTTCGCATTTCAGTGTCTTGCTGTCTCCCTGCTTGCTAAGCTGCAGGGAGGAGAATGATTGAGTGGTACAAATGTAACACTTTGTGATTTGTCTACATACTGTATTTAACAACTAAAATAACCATTTTTTTTCTGTATTCACAGCATTGGTTTTATTGCACATAAAGATTTTAGTAAGTCCAGGTCAGCATAAAAAGTTCAAAATGACCTGGCACCAGAATGAACAAACAAATCTCCACCCTCTGGAAACAGGAGTCTACAGTAGAGAATTGTTAATTTGCTTGTTTTTCTCTGTAGCAAACATTTAATTTCTTTAGTGTTAACTCTGGTAGCATGGCTTGTGCAAGCAGGATGTCAAATGGGGAGGGAGGGGGATTCCCAAGTAATATACTGTCAATTCAGTATTCCTGGGCATCACTGTTAACTTTCAGCACAACAGTGTTAATCTATTTTTCTAGATGTATTCTTCTAGTTGTGGTGGTAAATAGTTAAAATTCAACTTTCCAATGGGTTGAACTGAGAAAATTTGACTAATACTGTATCTGACGTAGGGATGGTGGCTGTTCCAGTTTGAAGAATTCAGGTGATACTTTGAGTATATTGTTTCTTTATTACTACATGCATAAAAATATTTGTGCCTCCACGTTTGCAGGATCAAGCCCTTATTTTCTATCTTGCATTTACATTTTTGATTCATTAGTCTCAATGAAATAAATGGCATTTAGGATTTTTTTCTGACTTTTCAATTTAACTCCATTTCTTTGCATTTAATCCCTCGTTCCCAAATGCTTCAATGTGCAAAAGTTTACTGCCAGTACTAATTTCCGCTCTGCAGTTAGGTAGAAAAAAACATTGCGGTATTACAGAAGAGCTCTCCAAGCCACAACTCCTTCACAGGGGAGTGTGTTTTGACTGGTATGCTATTGATCAGTGGATTCATTATTACTGTATTAATGAAGAACTGAGAAACCAGAAGATATTTGAGAAAAGTCATGATGTTTAAAAACAAAAAAAAACCCCAAACCTATGTTTATTATTTAAAGTTGCCTTCTTGGCTTTTAGTCTTCAGGGGATGCACTTGGTTGTGGAGAAAAAACTTGAAAATGTGACTCCTGATGACTAGAAACTTTTTTTTTTTTTTTTTTAATGAAAACTGAGAGTTCTGGCGTATCACTTGTCTCCAGGAGCTGATGATTTAAGTAAACCCAGATATCACAAGTTGGTAACGTTGCTAATATCTGTTGCCCATGTGGTTTTTTTTTTTTAATGCATTCCCTGAACAGCTTTTTAATTTTTTTTTTCTGTGCACATTACTCATTCAGGCTAAGTGTATGCTTAGCTTTAAGGAAATGGGGCCTGATTTTACTCTCATGTAACTTGCTAGAAAGACTCCCATTGACTGCAGTAGTAGTTGAATCAGACACAATGAGTAGTATCTCTGAACTCTGGGAGTCTGCTCACATAATAAAGGTGTGTGCCAAAGTGCTTTCTGGCCCTAAAAGATTACATGTTCCTTATTGCAAAATGACCTTTTGTCACTTCTGTTTTACTGACGTATTCTGTTTCACTTAACGTATAGGTGGAGAAGAATATAACATTGCTAACGAATTAAGATAAGATTAATGAGATGTCGTCTTATTTCTAATATGAAACATTTTTAAAGAGCTGCCGTGCAATTCGTAGCAGCGCAGCTGCCATCATAGTTTTGTACGTCTCTGTTGCTAGTACTTGCTAATGCTTCCCATGTAATTCTTTTCAAGGCCATTATCTCACTATAGACTTTGGCCCATAAAAAATGCTTTGGCATGTGAACTGTATTTTTCTGGCTGCTGCTGATGTTGCAATATCCATTTACATAGAGCTGCTGCTGCTGCCGTTTTACCTAGAGCTTTTTGCTCTTTTCTTTGTTTTGGGGAAAATTTTGCTTTCAGTATTTCAGCCTTTTCAGACTTTGCATTCAATGCACAGGTTGTAGTTGTAGGAAATACTTTTCAGTTTTGTGTTTTTTAGCCATCCACACATGTATGGTTTTGATTAAACATTCGGTATGCAAAATAAGGAACTAAAACATAGATCCTGTAAGCAATTGGTTTACTTTATTTTATATTTTAAAAGCTTTCGAGCTGTACTATTTGATATCGTTATTGCTCTAAGTGTAGTATTCTCATTTAAATACAGTTTTTAAAAGGTGGATGTTATTTTTTCATGTGAAAATGATTTTAATAGAATAATCAAAATGTCTTTACAAAGCTCTGATTCCAATAGGCAGGATTTTACAGTACAGTTTGAGGGGGAAAAAATGCAGGTTCCGGTTTTACACTGTAGATGCTTGTTTATGCAATAACTTTTAAGCCCTCACCTAAAGGTGCTGGAGACTAAATGTCTGCAGATTGGGTATTGCACGGGCAATGAAGGCTTCCCCGTTCTGCTCTACCAGTGTGTCAAAATGTGCTTTGGAGGAGCTTACAGATGAGAGGGGAGAAGAGCTCAGTGTCTGCTCGGGATAGAAGGGTGCTGATCTTGTCAATTGTTGTAGTGGTGTGACAGGCTGGAAGATCTCTTCCGCTGACCCACCCTGTTAACAGGTGTTGGTGGCTTCACCCACTGTTCCAAAGTTCTGCTGTGTCTTTTGCGAGTGTGCCCTGTTAACGCCACCTGTGATAACGAAAGAAATGTGGGTTCGCTTCATGGCTACGGAGGAAGGGTGACCTTGTAGTTAAGGCCCAGGGCTGGCACTTGGGAGTTGGGTTAAATTCTTGTCTCTACCACTCATTCCATCTGACCTGAGGCAAGTCACTTGGAGGACACTTTCAAAAGCACAAATAATAGGTAGGTGCCCAACTCTCCTGTGACAGACAGTGGGAATTGAGTATCTACTGCCCTTTGTGACTCTGCAGAGGTCTCCTAAATCTGCCTTGGTTCACTATCTGTAAAGTGGAGATAATGCTCCGTTTCCCACACACCTCTGTCTAGTCTATGTAGACAGTCAGCTGTTTGGAGCAGGGACACTTTCTTGCTACATGTGTGCATAGTGTCCACCACAGTGAGAACCCAGTCTTGGAGCCTCTAAAGCACCGTAAGACAGACAATAAATGTACTTGTCTCTGGATTGCCACGAGATCATACAGTTTGATGACCAGTGAAAATACCAGAAAACAGTCTTCCAGAGCCATAGATACAAATGTGCAAAAGAAGGTTGATTAGTAGCAAGACTTTTTTTGTTGTTGTTGTTGTTGAAGGTAGACTTTTGAAGTGGCTCTGCTACCTCATGGCAACTCCCAGAGAAAGCAGCTTTCCTCCAGCCCAACCAAAATCTGTTGTATGTTTGTTTATACATGCATTTTCACACAGACCTGAAGAAATACAAAATCGCCAAGATTTTACAATGACTAGGTTTTTGATTTCTCCAGTTCTGGTTGTTCAGTGTGGGTTGCTTTTAAGGTCTGTGACTCTTTGGGATGGCCAGGAAGAGAAGGCGCTGGGCCCTTTTTAAGATGTCAAGATGGACAACAAAAACGAAGGCACTAAGCTTTTGAGGGTTACCACCACCCCCCTTATCCCTGTCCACATCCCCTCCTCCCCCGGAGCAGGGGCCAGGAGAGGGGCTGCAGCTCTGGGGAGGGCAGGGAGATGTGGGATAAGGGGGCCGAGGTTGGGGCTGCAGCTCGGGGTGGGTCTGGGGCCAGGAATGGAGCCGAGGCTGGGGATGGGGCTGCAAGACTGGGACGTGGCTGGGAGCAGGACTGGAGCAGATCTGGGGGCGGAAAGGGGCTGGGTGGTGTTCCCTCCATTGGGGCTGGCCTGACCCCTGTCGTGGCCCCCCCCCTGT
This sequence comes from Platysternon megacephalum, assembly GCA_003942145.1. Taxonomy (NCBI): domain Eukaryota; kingdom Metazoa; phylum Chordata; order Testudines; family Platysternidae; genus Platysternon; species Platysternon megacephalum. The sequence continues at coordinate 5,607,935 of QXTE01000030.1, read as the reverse complement.
ATTTTCCTCCACGTCCCCCTAGGGGGGCACACCCCGCAATTTGGGGACTGCTGCACTAAAGTCTCTGGGGACTCTAGAAAATCTTGACCTTATTTTCCTATGTTCATATATACAGTTGTTGCTAACTGCAGAGATAATACCTGCCTGGAAAATCAGTGTCCACATGGTCATATAGGACCCTCTGGCTTGATGGAGGAGCAGAGGACGAAAAACATATGGCAGCAGTAATTGAGGTGGAAGGCAAGACTATTTTGACAAGGGTTTTGGTGATGACATAATGAAAAGGGTTAGCTTCTTTCTTTATTTTCCAAGGAAGAAGCAAGACGTGGAGACTGGAGGTGTGGAGAGAGAGATGCATAGAAACTAATCCAAGGTTGCAAATTACCGTGACAGAAAGGGTAGTGTTGATGCCAGCTACAGGGGAGCATTTTTAGAGCATTAAATCCAGTGTCTTACTGCCAGAAATACCGTATTATTGTATATGGAAATACACCGCTACCTCAATATAATGCCACTCGATATAACACGAATTGGGCTATAACGCGGTAAAGCAGTGCTCCGGGGGGTCGGGGCTGTGCACTCTGGTGGATCAAAGCAAGTTCAATATAACACGGTTTCACCTATAACGTGGTAAGATTTTTTGGCTCCCGAGGACAGCGTTATATCGAGGTAGAGGTGTATTCAGGCATTGAACAGACCTAGAAAGTGTTTTTTGGTTATTCCTAGGAGAGATTACAGAAAATATAAGAAGTTTAAAGGTGCATTAAAAAACATAATTATCTCAGTGTCTAATGCTGCTCCATAGACTCTCCTTGCAGTGAGAAGACCCCCAGGTCACTTAATGGAACTTGGGAAGCTTGGTGCAATGGATAATCTTTGTGATTTGTTTCATTCAGTGTTTATTATTTTGCAAGTTGTGTAATGTTTAATACTTCCAGATGTTTGATTTTGAACTAATACATGCACAGACAGAACACCCTAAAGACTAACAGACCCACCATCATCAAATATTGTTATTAGAGCAAATAAATATTGGTATGGTTAAAAGTGAGTGATAAACATTGTACATGGACTCATCATATGATGTACACTTACTAAGCTGTCATCAATATATATCTACCTTTACCACACTTAACTGTGTTATCTGGTATTGGACATATGCATGCATTGGTGAGAAAATATGATGCTTCCTTATGTTCCTATTGAGCTGACCTTACATGATTGAAATTTTGCTTCAGTATCAATTTTCCAGTAAAATTAAGTTGCTCAGTGTGAATAAGATTATCTGACCAATTGAACCTCTCATGCCTCAGTAGTAATCAGGCATAGATCACAGCTTCAGGATGCATGTATTGAGATTATTTGCCCCCCCCTTTTTTTTTTAAACTTGATCTGCAGATATCCCCGGAGGAATGTCAGTGAGGGATCCCCAGTTATGCGGTTTGGTTGGATTGTGCAGAGAAGTCACATGGTATTGCTTCTGTTCCCTGATTGGAACAGGATGGAAGCATTAAATACTTGTGACAGAACTTAAAATTTGGCTTCTGCAAATATTCACCAAGGTGACTGACATTTGCTTTCCAGTAAAACTGAGTAACATGAGAGTTTGTGGAAAGGAAATAAAAGGAAGGAATTATTTAATAAGTAAATATTTTAAAATGTGTGTGAACATTAGCCTCTTACCTTGAAATATTTTTCTAACTCTGTTTTTCTGTCCATTCATATTCTGGCATGTCCAATGTCAACCATAAATCACTTTAATCATATGAAACTCCCATTAAGTATACTCTTAAAAATGCCAAATAGAGCCCATGTTTTAGTTCTTTGTATGGAAAATAGTGTCAGTGCTCTTGTGTGGTTTAGTTCCAGATTTAATTTTTCTGGTCTTCTGACTTTATTACTCACAGTCTGAGTTTGCAGCTGCATAACATTAAAGGGACATGGAGTCTCTTGACCTAGGCAGATTTTAACACTCTCTAGAAAGACCAAAAAAGTCCCACTGATAATGAGAGTGGGGAGGAGGTGAAATCTAAAAGTCTTAATCTGGGTGGTTTATATGAACTGAACCAGATACAGCAATGGAATTGTGGACATCTTTAGGCATGGAAAACACAGGAAGATAAAGCAACGTGTGTGCATTGCCCCCATATGCACTGGCTAGATTTTTTTGTGTGTGCCTAAATGAGAGCTGAGCACTCTTGAAAATCTTACCCCAAATAGTTGTCAACAAGAAATGTTCTCTCTGAAACGCTGTTGCCAATGAATACAGTGACTGTTCTCGTCTAGATTTCTCCCCCGCCCCAAACCCACATACTCAGTTCTGCATATTGTTCCCAATTTAAACTCCAGAAATCTTAGGTGTACTCTTGACACAGTAAGTCAAAGAAAAGGCAGAATCAGCCAAAACCCAATAATTATTTATGAAGCAATAACTAATGGATTTACAGAAATCTAGGCACTCGAGTTATTTATAGAATGGGAAAGAACCAAGGGGTCACATTGGAGGTATTTTCTTCTTTGCTGTTTCAGTTCAATGCTTTTGAACTTTGGTTCACTCAGCTGGACTAATACACAGAAGTACACGGGGCAATAAGAAAGTTGGCACAGAAAGAGAGTTCCAAGAAATTGCAATACAGTAGATGTTGACGTTTATTTTCCACACAATGTAGTGTACCAAATTCTATATTAAAATGTGTTTTCTTAGAATCTTTCCATATTAATATTTCTACAAGTAAATCCACATTTATTGTGCAGGAGCTTAGAGCAAAAGGCTATTCAAGTGTTTCTCAGTTTTGCTCACTTTCCAACAGGGGTGGAGTTTCACTGTACAGTAACTCCCCACTTAACGTTGTAGTTATGTTCCTGAAAAATGCAAAATGCTGTTAAACGAATCCAGTTTTCCCATAAGATTTAATGTAAATGCAGGGGGTTAGGTTCCAAGGAAAATTTTTTGGGGGCAGACAAAAGGCATTATATACTGTACTTCATTGTGGTGGGGGGTGCCCCTGGCTTACCCCACACAGGCACAGCCCGCTGCAGGCAAGGACGCTAGGAAGCACCTTCACAGCAGCACCGGCAGCTTCCCTGGAGAAGAACAGGCACCGACTTTGCCGGGGGATGCTCCAGGCCCGCCTCTTCCCATTCCTGCTCTACTCAAGGCACACCTCTTCCCACCCCCACTCCACCTCCTCTCTGGAGCACACCGCATCTCCGCTCCTTCCCCCTCCAAAGTCCTAAGCACCGCCAAACAGCTGGGAGGGAGGGGGAGGAGGCGGAGAAGAGGAACTTGTGCAATGCTCCCTTGTAAAGTCGCTGCTCTTCCACAGAATCTTACAAGCAGTGGCCAGAGCAGGCAGCCAAACGACATTATAAGGGAGCATGGCACAACTTTAAACGAGCATGTTCCCTAATTGAGCAGCGACATAACTTAAGCGACATAACTTAAGCTGGAGGACGTTAAGTGAGGAGTTACTGTATTGATAGAGTTAATAGATTCTAGTTTCAAATGATTTTACCACTACAGATTTGCTATTTTAAAATGTTGTGTTTTCTGAGGGCCTAATCCAAAGCTCACTCAAGTCAATGGAAATCCTTTAAAATTTCAGATAACTTTTTCTGTACCTGAATGAGAGAATATGGACCGAGTACATCATTAAATTGGAATGGGATTTGTTTACACACTGAATTTTCATGTGCAGCTTGGGGGTAGCATTTTGCCTGTGGTATCAGTTGGTGACTTCAGATGACTTTGAGCCCTCAAAGGGTAACAACCTGTCTATCTGACTTAGGGTACATCTGCATTCCAGCTGGACTATGAATTGGGCTTGTGTAGATGTACCCATGCTAGCTGTCTAAAAATACAAAGTGAGGATGCCGCAGTGCAAGCTTTATTTAGCTCAGGCTGCACAAGCGAGAATGCATCCGCAGGGGTCTGATGGGACTGTGCAGCTTGCACTGACGTGCCCTGTAGTGTGCTCCCATCTATTTTTAGCAAGCAAGCTAGATTGCAGCTAGGACAGGTGTGTCTACACAAGCTGCATATCGTAACCCGCGCTGCAACGTGAATGTACCCTTAAAGTTTTGAGTAGGTTGCTAGAAAGATCTCATTAACAAAGAAATTAACCCTTGGTGAATAATCAGCCTCAGTACAGTAACTTCTTGAGGCATCATCCAGATTTCATGAGTCAGTGTTTTCCAGTGTTGCCAGCTCTCAAACTGTTCTTAAATGTTTAATTTGTGAAACGAATCAGCTTGCTCCTTTAGGCAGTCTTCTCCTCTGCTGTGCTTATTTTGCCTTATCTCCACACCCACTCACAGGCAGAGTATCCTGTTGCTCACTGAAAAATCCTAGTGGGAGAGTGCCAACTTGCCAGAAGTTAGGTTGGCTTTGTTCTGTCACCTTTCCATTAAAATTATGAGACTCTAGTTTGCATAGAGTGAACTGTTTGGTTTGAACATAACACATTTTTTCCCCCTCCAAACATCACTAAGGGAAGATTGATGAGATATTGTTTTAGCAATCTCGGTCAAATTCTTCATTCTTCACTTGAGCAAAATTCCCACTGACTTCAACCATAGCTTTTGGCCATAAATTATTTGGCTCTAGGTATGTAAATCAGCAGAGTCAAAAGAATCTCAAGTGACAAACTGAGACATCATCAATCCATTAATGATCATTCTTGTTAATTGACTAGACAAGAGCAGAGGTAGCAGTGTTTGAAGGAAACCAAGGTATTAGCACTATTGAAAAATGAGACCTAGGAAATTACTGAGCAATTTAACTCATTGGATGAAAGATTAGAAAAAAATGTAAAAATTAAGATTTCTAATGTACTTAAAGGAATAGGAGAGAGATGCAAACACAAATTAATAAAACACAAGCTAACTGTAGAGTTCTCCAACTTGCATTCAAACTATGATGGATTGTATGTGCAGTAAAGGCTAAATGAGTAGCCTTCAGTGTGGTCTGGAGATCTTACCACACTCAGTAACTTTAAATGGGATCTGATGTTTGATGCTATGAAGCCTACAGAACAGTGTTTCATTAAAAGTAATTTTCTGAGTAATTTTTTTTTTTTAAATTGCAAAGTGTGTGTTTTTGTTTGCTTGTTTTTAAAAAAGACCCACCCCAGTTGAAATCCTGGCCTTAGCCATGTCTATTGGCGTTTACCCAACCGACTGTCTGTCTTCATTGGGGATTTTACCCCTCACCAGCAGTGTAGTCGAGGGCAAATTTGGGTACACTGCGTTTACCCACTTCTCATTTGGGGAATACAGAGTTTAGGTTAAGAGTTTACCCACTCTTTTTCCTTTTAACCACTACACCAATGCCCCTCACCTCTTTTACCCTTGAAATCTAATTCCTTGTGCAAAGGAATCTGAGAATAGCTAAATGAAGTTTGACAGCCTAAGTGAAATAAGTGAAACAAGGCTCCATCTAGTGTATGAGAGTATGCAGTTAGACTTTGATTTTAGTTCTTTTAGCAAAGTATGGAAAAATTCAAAACCGGCAGGGCCGCCTCTGTTTGTCAAACAAGATTAACTGTGGGCATCTAGTATGAAGCATCAGCAAGTATGTGCACAAGCATATATTAACAGAGTGGCTTTGGCTTATGGTGCTTGCTCAGTAAGCATGAATTGTATACCATAGCACGTTTCATGTTCATTTTACATCAGTTCCACCTGTAAATAGTTCATAATAGCTTCGTTAATAAAACAAGCAAGTTCTGGTATGAGAGTTGGCACCAGGGTACCAAAGATACTAACTATGGGAACAAATAGAAGGCAGAATGAAGAGTAGCAATGTCTTAACAGTAGGCAGAGTTAAGTCCAAAAAAGGTCCTTATATATATATATATATATATAGGCCCTTTTCTGAAGGGAGGGTGGGGGTGTGTGTAATCTACACTAGAGTAAAATGTGGTGGAATGGGATTCCTTCATTTTACTTGCGTCAATGTAATGGTGTGTGTTTTTTTTTATTTTGCTATGCTAGGGGATGCTTGGTATTCAGAAGGAGTGTATACAAGGAGGGGAAAAAGGTATACAAGGCGGGGAAGTTGTGGATGGTACACATACCAGCATGAGAGAGACACAGCAATCTGTCATTGTAAATGCTTTCTCGAGCAGCCAGGTGCATCCATTAGAAGCACCTCCTTGAGTAGTTATAGTCAATAACACCAGCCGACGATGACTGTGGCGATGTTATAGAAGCAGCTTCTCTATAAAGATGAACAATTTCTCTGATGTATTAGGCATGGATAGGCTGTTGCGCTTCAGGCATACGTGAATTCTTGTGCCAACTCATGTTTCTTTTTTCTTGAACAAATATTCATAAATTGTAAGGCCAAAAGGGACCACCGCTATAATGACCTATTCTGGCCTCCTGCATTTTTGTAGACAATTCAAGGAAATGTAATCTAATTAGGTTTAAATTATTTGTCCCACCCACAGTATCCCATCCCAGTCATGTAATACAGGATACTGTTATGCAAACATGACTTTTCAGAAGCTAAGTGCCAAAGAGCAACTTGTGGTATTTGGTGACTGACATTCTCCAGGGTACAATCTGTGCTCTTGAACAGCTGTCCTCTCAATTCTCCAACCTGGGGTACCTTTTACGCTGCCTCGCTGTGACAGCAACCACTCCTGGTCTGCTCACAGACAACCTCCAGCATGTAAATTATTGCGAGCTATACTGTGTGAGTGCTATGGCCAGCCATTCATGAATTACACCGCAGAGCAGAACCAGCAAATTTCCAGTCCCAGACTTTCTCCAAGAAACATACATACTATACTGCCCAGCCTTCTCCTGGACAACACAAGCTCATACAAAGTCTGTCATTTTATTAATAGAAAATGATATGCGCAGATCCTGTTATCTCAAATGGAGTTTCCCAAACACTTCAATCCAAGCACACTGTTTAGATAAAACAAGTTTCATTACAGAAAGATTTTTTTTAAAGCGATTCCAAGTAATGAGGCATAAAAGTCAGAATTGGTTACAAAGGAATAAAAAGGTAAAATGCAACTAATACCTAACTTAACAAGCGAAGTGAATTCAAAGCAAAAGTCTCACATGCTTCAGCAGTCTTACTGGCTGAACTCCTTTCAGACAGGATCCCTCCCTCAGTCCAAAGCTGTTTCTTTGCTCGTCAGATGTTGTGGCTGCTGTGGGTAGAGAGAACGGGAGGAATAACTTGGGGGCATCTGTTCCCCATTTGTTATACTTTTTTCCTCTTCTTTGAGAGTCATCTCCAACTGAGGTTCAGGAGACAAAGTCTGTGGGGACTTTTCCAAGATGTAAATTTCTCGTTCATACCCTTTTTCCTGCCAAAGAACGGCCACTCAACCAGGTGATGGTCCAAGATTTCATTGACCCCTGGCTGTGGCATCAGTTTGCCTTTTGTCTCTGGCTTGTGGCTGGCTGCTTTTCTAAACTTGGAACATGTCTCAGTAATGTCATACATTAGAATTTTATAACTTTACATACAGTGTTACCAGAACAGTAATGATCAGCAAATTGTGAGTTTTCAGATGATATCTCAAGGCATAGTTGGTACAAAATCATAGTCTTGGAAAAAAGGATAGACATAGGGCTACAGACTGTCACAGTGACCATTTACAGCATTAGTCCCATATTTATGTTCACTGAGAGAAGATGAGGGGATCCCAATTCTATCCCTTCCTGCTCTTCTTTGTGAAGATCTAGGGATGAGTGAAGATGAGATCAGGGTCTTGGATACCACAGTGATGGGCACAGATGACGTTTCTTTCCTCTCAGAAGGAGAGGAGGTGATGGAGAAGCCATGGGGCCTTTCTGATCTCTTCATGGTAAAACTGGTGCCTGTGTTTGCACAGAAATGGAGGTGTTCCAACCCCCAGTTTGAGAGCCCCTGCAGTGATGTGACTGCTCCTGCAGGTAATGTGCCATGGTCCTGAGTGCTAAATAAACAAGATCTAAATGTTTTAACCCAGTTAATCCGGAACTCTCACACCAAGGTTTTGTGATGAAGTCCTTGCAGGATTTATAGGTTATAAACTAAATCCCTGCCTTTGCCTTTTGTCACAGTAACTAAGGCAGATGTGAACTTCAGAGTCCAGTGAAATGTTTTCTGGCTCTCATTTCTGTTTACATGATTCAGGAGTTGGCAACCTTTCCTCAGCAAATATACCCCTAACTCTGAATAGAAATAGCCATTCAAGGGTGATACTGTCAGCCACCAGAGAGGATTCAAAGTGTCTAGCAATAGGCTTGTAAATATATTTTGTCAATTTTGGCTGCTTTTTAAAAATGTCAGTAGGTGCATGCACTTTGAAGAAGGTTAAGGAGAGATGTTCCTGCTCCATATCTGCTTCACTCTGTGTAGGCCTGAGCAAGATGTTAAGAAAAGACTGAAATCTGAGGTCTTTACATTTTGCTTAAACTCCATGAAACTGAATCAATACTATGACAAAACTGTTAAACTCAGTATTTTTTTGCTTGAAAGCAAGCCTGTTTTTGAGCTGAAACAGGAATATTTTTAAAATGTATTTTTTGTAATGATCAGTTTTTGCTCTTCACGGTGTTCTAAGGATCATGCGTTCTAATATGTAAACTCGCATTTCACACATGCTCTGAAACTGATCCATTTGTTTTGTTCTGCAGGAGTCCCAGAATGAAACCGGGAAATTATTTACATACAACCTTATTTCTGCTATATCGATGTTCATTGTATTGACTCAAGGGTATCCATTCATAAACATTTATCTTCTTGGTGTTTACCAGAAACATAATGCAGAAACCTTGCTTTCATACATTTATTTAAAGTGTGATATTTCATTTAATTAATTGAGCCACATCTGGCTTAAAATATAATTTAAAACATAAGAATGGCCACACTGGGTCAGACCAAAGGTCCATGTAGCCCAGTATCCTATCTTCCGACAGTGGCCAATGCCAGGTGCTTCAGAGGGAATGAACAGAAAAGGTAATCAAGTGATCCAGCCCCTGTTGCCCATTCCCAGCTTCTAGCAAGTAGAGGCTAGGGACACCATCCTTGTCCATCCTGGCTAATAGTCATTGATGCACCTATCCTCCATGAACTTACCTAGTTCTTTTTTGAACCCTGTGGTACTGGTAGTCTTGGCCTTCACAACATCCTCTGGCAATTTTTTTTTAATTGGATGTAGTGGTCTGCAGAGTTAATATCTTTTTTCCTTATGTGCATGTGAATAGACAAATTCAGACTAGAAGTAAAGAGCAGAGTTTTAAATTAGGATAATTAAATATTATCTAGGGTTGTGGTGGGTTCTCCGTTACTTGTAGCCTTTAAATCAAGACAGGATGGCTTTCTAAAAGATATGCCATAGTTCAAACAGAAACTATGGGCTTGATGCAGAAATTATTGGGTGAGGGTTTTTTGAGTTGTATTTATGCAAGAAGTCCTCTCATCATCAGGGTAGATCAGGGGTAGGCAACCTATGGCACGGGTGCCGAAGGCGGCACGCGAGCTGATTTTCAGCGGCACTCACACTGCCTGGGTCCTGGCCACCGGTCCGGGGGGCTCTGCATTTTAATTTAATTTTAAATGAAGCTTCTTAAACATTTTTAAAACCTTATTTACTTTACATACAACAATAGTTTAGTTCTATATTATAGACTTATAGAAAGAGACCTTCTAAAAATGTTAAAATGTATGACTGGCACACGAAACCTTAAATCAGAGTGAATAAATGAAGACTTGGCACCCCACTTCTGAAAGGTTGCCGACCCCTGGGGTAGATAATCATAATGGTCCCTTCTGGCCTTGAGGGATATGATTTGTATGTTAGCATGGTGTTAGGCAATATGGCTACTTGTATACTTTACATGTACACCTCTACTCCGATATAACGTGGCCCGATATAACACGAATTTGGATATAACGCGGTAAGGCAGTGCTCAGGGAGGGCGGGGCTGCACGCTCCGGCGGATCAAAGCCAGTTTGATATAACACGGTTTCACCTATAACGCAGTAAGATTTTTTGGCTCCCGAGGACAGCGTTATATTGGGGTAGAGGTGTATTTCTCTAAATGCAGAGAGTCTTCTGCTAACACATGGGATCCAATCAAACTTCCACTGAAGTATATGAGAGCCTCTCCAGTGATTTCAATGGTTAAAGCTAATTCTCAAAATCTACTTGTTTTTGCTTGCTGTCTGCCAATGCCCTCTGCTCTAGGGCAGTTTCCTCCTTTTTCACTTCCTTATTGCCTCAGTATAAAAAGAATCAGAATTTCCAATTTCAGACACCTTAGCTTTATTGATTAACAATTGTCTTCCCTTCATTGCTCTTTTTCCCTGTAAAGCACCACGTAAGTTTATGGTACAGTCTAAATAAATAATAGGCATTAAAATGACACCAAAATATATTTCCGGCCCTATTCCTGCCCCCAAGAGCCCGTAGCTAACTTTTGGGGTTTTACAATCACATTTCTGTATTCTTTTTTAAAAATGTGTTTTCTCTTCCCTGTTGCTGTGTGAAAGACGCACACAAATGGGATACAAATTGACTGTAGGAGAAACAGTAAAGCTGATTAAACAAATTGCTGCAAAATACTTAAAGCAAGTGAAAAGCGTCATGAAGGTTTTCCTTCAATCTCCTCCAGTTTATAGCAATCTAACCTGCAGGAACAATGATAAGTTAAAGGGAAAAAGTTGCAAACTCAAGTTACATTTAAGTTGATAGTGTCCCTTTTACTGACACCTGGAGACGAGTAGACACCCCAGAGACCTTGGCCTGATTGTGTGTTACCACTGGGGTCTCTTTTTCCTTTTCTGGTGACATAAAGTCATGGCTAAAGGAAGCAGATCTCCCCAAGGAATATCCCCAAAGAAGGAGCACTCCCCAGCTGGCATAGAGCTGGCCGAACAACATACTCAACACTCTCATGGTCCCCTTACAACCTTGACCTGTTGTACAAGGGGAAAAGAGGGGTGTGTGGCCAGCTAGCATTTCATGGCTGCCCACAGGTGCAAGCAGACTGTTGGCAGTCCAAGGTAAGTTACAGTAGTGTGCAGCTGCTGTAATCTCCACTGGGCACTCAAGTATGCCCACAACGGCATCATGGCAAACCACGTTTGCTGCGCATTCTCTCTCCCCTCCCCCTGCTTTTTGCAATGGGCATAGGAATGGAAGGACTCAGATATAGGGCTTCAGAATTAGCTGAATGGCCAACCCCAAGCCTTCAGAAGCAATGAGTCAGGCCCCCAAAATCATGAGTGGCTTAAATATTTTAAAAAATAATTTGAGGTTACTTTTGTTTGCTTTCTGATTTTAGTTTTTAATCTTGTTGTTAAGCTTTTCTTGGCAGCCAAGAGGGCTAGAAACTTCTTGTTCTTCCCTCCCCACCCCCCTTTTTTCTTGGTGACCTGCTTGCATAATCGCTTGCCTCCAGGAAGTGGGACTTTAAGATACATACCAAATATCATGGCTAGAGTTGGCAATGCTGAGTTTGTATGTTGTCTAATAAGGATCACTTTGATCTTAGAATTGTCTCTGCAACATGCAGGGGCTTCTTTTCTCCATGTATGTAACATGCACTACTGTTAATAAGGTGCACACATTGATGGGAAAGTAGATCCAAGAGTACCGGAGCACAGAATTTGCATTGTGATTTTTCATTATTGTG
>QXTE01000030.1:5556471-5595929 GCA_003942145.1 Platysternon megacephalum | reverse complement strand
CAGACTCCAAAGAGAAACTGCTGAGCTTCAGTTCATCTGCAAATTTGACACCATCAGCTCAGGATTAAACAAAGACTATGAATGGCTTGCCAACTACAGAACCAGTTTCTCCTCCCTTGGTTTTCACACCTCTACTGCTAGAACAGGGCCTCACCCTCCCTGATTGAACTAAACTCGTTATCTCTAGCTTGCTTCTTGCTTGCATATATATACCTGCCCCTGGAGATTTCCACTACTTGCATCCGAAGAAGTGGGTATTCACCCACGAAAGCTCATGCTGCAAAACCTCTGTTAGTCTATAAGGTGCCACAGGATTCTTTGCTGCTTCATTATTGTGGTTGTTTGTGATTCTTTAATCAAGTCTTACGTAAGTATTTCCTTTTCTCACTTTTCAAAGTCCTGTTTGTTCAACACAACCGAACCAGGATGTCATGTGTGTAAAGAGATGAGATTTAGGGAACCTTTGAATTCTTTAGAAATTATTATCAAACACAGTTGTAACAAGTTAAGTCAGTAAACACAGAATCCAGGATGAACAGAGGAATTTAGTTCCTGAATTACTACACCACTGTAAACTTTTCTTTCCCTTGGAGTGGTTCTGATAAATGACAAATAAGTGCAGAAACTGAGAACACTGAACTTGAGTTATTCCTGTTTTTGTTCAGTGGGGCTGCTCACACGAGTGAGTTTACAGGTCCCAAGAGTCAAGCGATAATTAACATAACTCATTATTCTTTTAACTAAATGACACAAGGTCAGATTTTTAGGGCAAACCAGTTGTAAAGCTGTAGTGTAGTGAAATTAACAAACGTTTTGTCTACCCCATTGGCGACAGCATTATCTTCCTATTTGTTTACCTAGATAAAGAAGGTAAATTTTACATTACAAAACTCCTAAACTGTAGAGATTATCAGGGCGGTGTTATCTGCTGGCTGCTCCATTTTACCACCTTTGGCTTTTATTGTAGCCTGTAGTCTGTTTATTGCAAACATGTTTTTTATCAGTAAGTACTGATAACAGGAAAGTAGTGTCTGAATTGCTTGGAAAAGTCTTTAACAAGGTGACTAATAAGACTTTCAAGTGAAAGGCAAATCTTTAAAGCTAGCTCATAGCAGATACCTGTGAAAGAAAAGCATAAGTTTGTTCTCATGGTGCATGGCTTTGAAAGTTTATTGGAGAATATTAACTAAAGTCCGCTACATTTTAAAATTATTTTTTGACACCTTGCAATTGCTGGAAAGCTGGAAGTCAACCTTACCTAACAGTTTTTCCTTCTTCTGTTTGGGGATTCTGCCTCTGTGTCTTTCAAACACAGCTGAAAATAGGTTCTGTAACAGTGCTAATGGAGTCAACTAGTGACATCCATATAGCTTTGACTATAGTGTTTGTTACAGCTATATCCTTATCACCAGGAGGACCTGGTTTCCTTTTCTTAAACTTAGAAGGTGAAAATGGTTTACACTTTAAAGAAAATATATATTTAAAGGCCCTGTCTTCCCACACACAAGCTGCATTTGCCTAAGGAGCAGTAAATTCCAAGCTTTCACACACAGTGTTTCAATAAGTTGTTCTACCGGATAACAGAGTTTGTCCCATGGTGGAAGCAAGAAGGGGTTCATCTCCCAGAAGCCAGCAGAAATAGAGGTCACTTTATTGTTGCAGTCCCTCCTGGGCCCATCTGCTTCTCCAGGCCCCTCTGGTCTCCCGAGGAGTTCAGTTCCTGTGAAAGTCCTGGTTGCTAGGGGATCCTTTGCTAGCCAGTGCTCTCCGACTGTAGAGCAAGTGAGCATTAGTGCTTGTGTGACCAGGCCATTAATTTGTGAAGGGGATAGCTGCTTTCGGTAGCATCTCTTAGCGGTAGCATCTCCCCTCCTCCCCCCCAATATCTGGCTAAAGTTTCATTAAGTCAGTGGGCCTACGAGCAGTAGAGTTACTTGTGCGTACGTCTTTGCGGGATTGGGCCCTAATGCTACAAACCATGCTTTATTTCTTCAAATCATGGCACAGCATGTGTATCTCCTGTTCTGGGATGCCCTGATCAAATACTTCATGTGCAGTAGCGTAACATGTTGTTGGTAAGAGATAAGTATATCACACCTTGTGGAACCCTGACTCTGAATTTCTTCCCATTCACTTTTAAATGAGGCTTTTCATTTTACTGTGACAAGCAGCACTTTCCCCCCAGGTAGGTGCTGGATTAAACAGGTCTGTTGATGCAGACAGACGCTAGGGCACCATTCTGGCACAGAACTCTGCTTGGATTGGAGTTGCCAGGGTCTTATCTGGAGCCACCCCTAGTGACATATCCACTGCCAGAACTTAGTTTGACTTTCACTCTTCTCCAAGGGCTTGCAGAACACCTTAAAGAGGTGGAGAGGGGGGGGAAGATGGAAGCTCTTAGAGTTCAGATGTTCATGCCATGCTCCTTTGAAAGCTTCTATCTGTAAGTGAGACTTTATTTCAGAAACAGCACTCTGAACAAATTGTCTGATTGTGATGGAGGTTTTGTTCTGAGAGTTAAAAATACTGTGCTTGTTAACTTGTCCTCGTCACCTCGCTTGAAGCTACAACAGCTGTGTCTGACTGGCTAAGACAGAGATAGCAACTTTCGGTAGGAGGAACCTAGAAATGCTTTAATTTGTTTTTAATGACTTTTGAAATTGTTGAACAAAACATGGTGGTTGGGCTAATGCAGGGTTCGATATAGGATATAAATGTATTGTGCGGGTTGGGATAACATGATTAGTTGTGTTTCTGATTTATTATACTGACACTCATTTCTTAATGCATCAACACAGGGATATACGTGTATGGCAAATTTTCCTTTCCTGAAAATCTTGGTTTTATCTCTAAGCTTTTTTTTACTGACATCTCCTGGCTAAATTGAAGTATATAACATATATCAATATTAAATGATTTTGTAGTGTTATTTTTAACCAATATATTTGAAAGTCTCCTTTATGTATTTTGAACTTATAATGATCCTCTGAGCTTTTAACATACAAACTGTAAAATCCTTTATTACTGTGACCTTTGCAACTTCTAGATATTGCCTCTTTACATTTACCCTGCTTAGAGATATGGTGATAAAGCTTTCTAAACAATACTGAAAGCTGTGTCCCCAAGTGAATAGGCATTCAAGCAAATCAACTTACGGCATTTTATTAAGTCAAGACTCATGCAAAAGTCACCGCCAGAGCTTAATAATTATTTACTGAATGCGCTCAGGTCATGAGAGAGGTTTTCATTAAGATGGAAAAGCATTATGTTCAGCAGCTTGTGAAGGTGTGTGTTAAAGACTGGTAGAAAAAAATGGAAAAATACTAAATAGTACATAACAATGTAATAGAACTTTTAATTTAAAAAAATCCTTACTTAACTGTAGGTTAAAGACAATTGTATCCTGTAAAGTCCATCTGTTGTTTCAACAATTAATTGCTTATTTGTGAGACTCTTTTTTGTCTCTCTTTATAAAAACTCATTTTGATTCACCTGCAGATTCTCCCCCCCCCCCCCACCCCTCCCCCTGAACTGGCTTTTTGAAAAATTCTTTAGTCCTGCACCTGCTGACAAAACACCCAGGTGCATCCACTGTAGAACACACCAGTTTTGCTGCATATTGTACTGAGAGTACGTCCAACTGTTTGATGGACTTTAAATGGTGTAGTTCAGGGGTCGGCAACCTCTGGCACGCGGCTCGCCAGGGTGCTTACCCTGGCGAGCTGCGTGCCAGAGGTTGCCGACCCCTGGTGTAGTTGGAGGAGAGCAGCTCAGAGCAAGTGTAGTTTGGGATGAACACAGAAAACGTTGGTGGGGAAATGGGGAGGAGGGGGCAAGGGGGTAGGGAGGAGGAGGTGTTCCTGTCAGCAGCGAAGCAAGGGCAATAAAAATAATGTGTCACTTTCAAATGTGGAAAATTTCAGTTTCGTGCATCAAAGCAGCAGGAAATGTATGGTGTGTGGACCTATATCAACCATTATAAGGTTAATTTTATCAGTTTTACTGCCCTGTCCTTGGCAGGAAAGGACGTAGCAGCGTGCCAAGACTTTTTTTTTCCCCACATTGGTACTTTAAGCCATGGCAGCCAATAGAATTGCAGAGTGAAGTGTCACTATAACCTACAATCAATTATTAAATTTTAGGAATGAAGTACAAAGTGCTACGGGGAAACCTGTAGTAATTTGTTGTGTACAAAATCACTCTCCTAACTCAATCTTTTCTCCCTTATTATAACTTTTATAATGTGCTTCCTTATCTTTTTTCCATGGGATAGCCTTCAGTACAGTGAATAGCAAAATCCACTGGCATTTAAGACGCAATCAGAAGTTTCACTGTTATCAATAGAGTAGGGAATGGGTGTGTGTGTGAAGGGGCGTTGATGTGAGTGTAGGTTAAGTAGTGCAAAGTCGGTCTGAAATCTTAATTCTGGATTTTTTTCCTCTGTGTAGAGAGACTGAAACCTGAATCAATACAAATTAATTTGTGGTGCTGAAGTTTTTAATTAATCAAAAACAGAAATATCAGAGCCACATGAATGGGAAAGGTTTTATCAGTTCTCTTCTGATAACACCTCTGTCTCAAACAAAAATTTCCAGATTAAAATGAATATGTTTTAAATTGAGATCCAAGGTAGAAATAACAATGTGAATATCCACTTACGTTTTGTACCAACTAGGAACACAAGTCACTCTCTATATAAATCAGTGTGGACTGGCTAAATGCAAGACCTTGAACGCAAGTTTTTTTTAACTGTGCATTCTCTTACCTCTTGGCCTCATAAGGACACGCATCTCAGTAGATTTCTCGGAATGTTTAATCTTTGTGCTTGACCATCTCTGTTGCTTCTGTTGACTTGATTTTTTGTACACTAAAAATTTTGGCTAGGCTGATCTCTTGACTAAACCTTTAATGCTGGACTGCTTTAAGTCATCACAGGAACATAGGGTGGCAAGTGGCCTCACTTTTTGCTTGTGCTCTCACGCCACTTAAATAGTTGAGCTTTAGTAAGATTTTCTCAGATACTTGGGGTTCTTGAAAGCCCTATCATCATTGTTCAGGCTCATAAAGGAGTAATAACTTCCTGGTAAGCAAGTTTTATCGGATCTTTATCCCCAAATGGCCTAATGGTAACCCTAGTAACCTATGCTTATTTTCTGAGCTGTTGCCCTCTGCAGTCGTCTTCTCCCTTGGTAGAGTAATGTGGCAGGGATCACGTTTTAGCATTTTTAATACCTTCATTGAAAGCTCTACCCCTTCTTTTATCCAGAAGAGTGGGGAGTAACATTTCAGGATGGAAATATACTAATCTACTCATTTTGTGGCCTTGTCATTGCCTCTTTTCTACGTAGATCTCTTAAGGTTCATATTTCTTTGTTTCTATCAATCAGTTGCTTATTTGAAGTACTGTGGACCTCTGGAAGCTCAAGAGCTAGCCCCAAATTGGCCAGCCAGTCTGGAGCTATTTACAGAACAAAGTATTGTGCAGAATAATGATTTTATCCTCTGCATTCCAAACACATCCATTTCTTGGACACTATAGCAAGAATAGGTGGTTTTCTAATTCCTTGGCTTAGAACATTTTAAGCCATGTTGATCCGAACTTTAAATAGGAAGGGATATTGTAAATTTCTCTAGCTCTTTTGACACAAAACCCTCTGCTTGCTTGGCTTTGAGTTCAATTACAAACTCAAAACTCTATACCTGTTTGCCTAGTGCAGGGGTCGGCAACCTTTCAGAAGTGGGGTGCCGAGTCTTCATTTATTCACTCTAATTTAAGGTTTCGCGTGCCAGTCATACATTTTAACGTTTTTAGAAGGTCTCTTTCTAGAAGTCTATAATATATAACTAAACTATTGTTGTATGTAAAGTAAATAAGGTTTTTAAAATGTTTAAGAAGCTTCATTTAAAATTAAATTAAAATGCAGAGCTCCCTAGACCGGTGGCCAGGACCCGGGCAGTGTGAGTGCCACTGAAAATCAGGTCGCGTGCCGCCTTCGGCACCCGTGCCATAGGTTGCCTACCCCTGGCCTAGTGGTTCAAGGAAACCAGTGGACCTGTTTTGAGCTCTGACCCGGCCTAGATTGATATTGTGTGGGTGGGTTCCACCCAAACAACCTAGCATTTCAACCAGGAAAAGGGGAAAAACTTGGTGCTGTGTGGGGGGAGGGCAAATCCAGAGCTAAATATAAGTATTCGTGTGTGAAACAAGTATGAGGGAAAAATTACAGCGTCCCTGTGAATTTAAACCACTGAGTTTCATACAACTCTGCTTCAGACAGTTCATAGGCTCAGCAAAACAAATGAAAAAAGGAACAGTGAAGAAAGAGCTTGGGCTTGTCACTTTTCTTGCTAGTCAAAAATTGTGGGACAAACTGGAAAACCAAGTATCAGAGGGGTAGCCGTGTTAGTCTGGATCTGTAAAAGCAGCAAAGAAGGTGCCACAGGATTCTTTTTTGGAAAACCAAGGCGTGTTACCTTAATTTATCATTTTTACCACATTCACTAGATAAAAATAAAGATTGTATAGAGACTTTAGTTGATTACTCCCATTTTCCACAAGTCATCCAGAGGTGATGGCTGCAGCTTGGATCTCCTATACTGTCAAAATTGTCGAATGGCTGTTACATCTGTGAAGGACGTCCTTGCATTTCTTGACTGTGTCTTCGGGAATTATATTGAATGTTTGGATTGCCATGTAGATGCTTTGGGTTATCAGTTGTGTGCCACTCTAGGCAAAAGACATATAGGAGGTTTTATTTCCCGTAAACACGGAATACTAACTGTAAATGAAGATCTTATTTTTCAAGAACTTAGATTGAGTTGTTTGTTTGTTTGTATTTCTGTAGCGCTGAGGAGCCCTAGTCATGTACCAGGACCCCATTGTGCTAAATGCTGTACAAATGGAAAACAATAAGAATGTCGATCCATATTTCTTTTAAACATCATAACTGTGTGTCTTCAAAAAAGCTTTAGAGGGAAGAGACATGGTTGAGTAAAACTTGGCCCATAATTTAGGTTTGTAACAATAGTTTTTTTGTAAAATCTAAGGTCTACAGGAATATTTTCATAACTCTTTATTAGAAATTTCTTTGGATTCTTTTGTTTAAAACATTTCCAATCTAAATTTAGTCTTTGCAACCAAGACGGTTCAAAATGCTGTTGGCACTTAAGAAGCTGCAAGCCAAATTGACTGACTAGAAACTGTCTAGTCAATTTTTTTTTTCCGTTGGTTTGAGCTGAGACACATATAAAGACCTAAACCAACTGCATAAATAGTGAAAGGTAAATTAGGTTCTGAAAATGTTTGGTTTTAATAATATGATGTTAGTAACATGGTAAAGGAATTTGGGTTTTTAGAATAATGTAATTAAAAAAAAACAAAAAACGGCCAGTGTCCTTTTTTTGATATAATAAAAACCATCTATATTATGGGTAATATGTATAGTCATTCAAATCTTCCAGCCATCCATACAGACAGAAAACACAGTTTGGACTGTATTTATTAAAAAACTGTAATCAGTAATTTCTCTGGGGCTCAAAATAGCAAATAAAAAGTCAGGCATTTTATGGTTCATCAAAGTAGCTTGTGGTGTTCATAAGTGTATTTGTTGTACAAACCTAACTACTTGTGTTCCATGCTGAAGTACGCTTGTTAGAATATTGATAACCAATTTAATGATTTGTCAGTTTAAAAGATGGGTCTGTTGGTCAGTTTCAGTAGGTGGAATTTAATGACATCATCTCCTGCATTTGTAGAAAGATCCTAAATCTCATCGTTTATCAAAATAGCATTTACTGTGTCACAGAGCTTTCCTACTGCAGAGTTAAACAATTCATTAGTTACACAAGAGGGTACAAGGGGTTAGCCCTCATGCTGTTGCATGGGCAACATAGAGGCCACTAAATGCATTATGCACCTCCCTGATGTTCTGTCCTGAGCCAAATCTGGTATACTACTGGGAAGGATGTCTGTGAGGGACCGGTGTCTGATGACATCCACCCATCATGTCTTAGGTCTACTCAGGGGGTGGGTGGGTGGAGGGGGGCGGGTCGTCGTCCATCCTCCTTTTATTGAGTCAGAGTCAAAGATGATTCTCATAAGAAGCTGGTGGGCATTCAGAGCAGATGACCGTACCACCTATTGTAATAATTAAATTGTGAGCTCACCTGTGTGTTTAAAAAATAAAAAAAAAGTGTGAAATTTCATAAAATCTCCTAATAACCTATAATTACAAATATTGGTTGGGAAAAGGTAGACCAATTGAATTAGTGTGAATCAATGCCTGGGCATGGTGTTAGGGGCTCTGCTGTCAGAAATGCAGTCTGGGTGAGATTTAAAACTGAGGTTCCAAACCTTGTGTGGTTAACAATCCCATTACAAAAAAAAAAAAAGAAAAAAAACCACCCAAGGAGTCCTTGTGGCACCTTAGACACTAACAAATGTATTTGGGCATAAGCTAGTCTCTAAGGTGCCACAAGGACTCCTTGTTGTTGTTTTTTGCTGATACAGACTCTCACGGCTACCACTGAAACCAATCCCATTACACACACTCTTCACAAGAATAAGGGTGTTTGCCCAGTTTCTTGGCTAGTTTCCATGTGGGCTGCCATGTTCTGCACTAGCAGAAGCCAGTAGCTGACCTTCTGGGGTAGACCCAATCGGGGTGGCAGGGCGGAAGATAATCACAATTGGAAGTGGCAGTTGTGGCTCATTGTGGTGAAGTGTGTATCAAGAAGATAAGGTTGTAATGTTCCTGGTCACTGGCAGTGGTCATTCCTGCCACCTGGGATTTCCAAAGAGGCCGTAGATTGTGAATTTCCTTGAGGGGGCATGCTGACCCTTTGCCAGGGAACGTACAACCTTTGAATTCAGTCCAAATTGAGTTTCACTCAATCCAGTCTCGTCCAGGCCTCTAGTTTGGGCAGCTGGGTCTGATGGAAGAAGACCTAGGACTGGACAGTCCATCCCACAGAGGGCACGGCAGCCCAAACGATCTTGTAACGACCACGGGTGGCCTCATGCATCATGTTGTACAAATAAAAGCGACTGAACCTAACTCACTAATAGCAAGCACTCAGGGAAGGGTTAGCAGGAGGATCCAATGCATCTATTAAAAATCCTCTCTTTCTTCGCTAGCCGCCTCATTTGCCACTTGCCTGACAGCCTTCGGCTCATGTAGGGGAACTCCCTGTTGGAGAAGGACCAGCAGCACTTTAGGAAAGGGCCAACTTTGCCTCTTTGTGCTGATTAAGAAAAGGGGGCAAATGAGAATGTCAACTGTCACTTTTTTAAACACACCTCTTCCCCTTCTCCCTTGCACATGACAGGCTAGAGGGGCCAAGGCCACCCTGTGCCATAAAGACAAGGGGCAGCTGTGCTTAGTGTCTGGACAGATGGAGCAGTTCTGTGTAGCCCCCACCAGCTGCATCTATCGCTGACCCCTCCTCCTTGCAGAAGGAAGAGCAACCGACTCCATGATGTAGTCTTTTCCCTTCACAGGCTCCACATCACCTGTATGATAGCAGAAAATCAGTGAAGTTCTCCTTGAGCCCTGAAGGGTGAGGAGGTAATTGTAATGCAAGTACTTCATTCGCTCTTTTGCAGGACAGAGGCTGCTGCCAGAGCTTCTAGTCTGAAGACTCTAGGTTTGACCAGTTTTAGTACCTTTATGTGAGTACATAGCTGTCAGTAGAACAAATGTGAGGAGGTTAAGTTTTTGCACCCCACCCCCACCCCCCGAAAGTGTAACTTGTTTTACTAAAGAAAGTAGTAGATCCAATATGGAATATTTTTCTCATATAAGTTTCATTTGGGCCAAGTTACTCAACTGGAAAAGGGGGTCAGAGCAGAAAGCTTCTCAACTTCAGAGCTTCCATTCCAGTGTGAGCACTATGGTGTGTGTGCTCACTAACTGAATCCTGTCAGTTTTAGGAGTAACTAAACTTTATTGGCTACCTCCATTATGTAACCAGTTTGTGCATGAATAAAAACTGAGCTACACATCTGCTTAGCTCACTAAATTCTTTTGCTGCTAAATAATTTGTTTCTGGCTTCTTCTGAGTATTAAGGATGAACAGAACATTCTGTAATCTCAGGAGCTTGTTCTTCCCCTCTCATCTGGCCCCCCAAATCTGATGTTTTGGATGTGAAAAAGATCAGGCTCCTTTTGTTTTTCCTTTATGGCATTTGTGTTAGAAGTACACTCTCAGATCTTCTAGTGTCAAGTCAGTCAGACACAAAACAATGTCTTTTCAGCAGACCAGAATGTTGAAGAGACCTATATGATCAACAGACTTAGTCAGAGATCGGATGAGTTTGTTGCCAGGTTATCCAAGTCATTTCTGAGGAAGGACTGAACTTTTTTTTTTTTTTTTTTTTTTTTTTTTTAAAGAACACACAATCGTAGGACTTGAAGGGACCTCGAGAGGTCATCTAGTCCAGTCTTCTGCACTCATGGCAGGGGAATGTTGAAGAGTTATCAAATGAATTGCCATTAAAGACCGTGGGCCTGCTCCTCCACCCATTGAAATAAATGACAAAACAGAGACCGTCTCTCCCCTCATGGCATGCTGCCATAGCTGAGAGCAGCAGAGGTCCTTGAGCTGCGGCCTCATTGGTGTAATGAGGAGGGGTTGCTGGCAGGCCGTTTTTTGCAACAGCCCTACAGCTTCGAAATTCACTCCCCCCCCTCTTTTGGTTCAAAATAGCTCTGATTTGAACTTCAGGGCGCCTTGCAAGGCTCATCTATCCCCCTTCCCTCCACCCTCATGACAGTTGAAAATGGGGAAGAATGGAGGGGTAAATTGTTTTGAGGAGGGATTGGAGTGGGAAATCTATTCGCTAAACTTGGTATGTACTTGTAATCTCTACCAACGACACCTAGAGCATATGGATGGGCACCCCCTTTAGTATGTCTATAAACCTAAATAAAATGTCCACTGACTTGAATAGGAGTGGGATCGATCCTTGTTTTTTGCAGCTGAAATGGTATTTCAGCTCTAACCTGTAGCTATTTTAGTAAGCAACCATTTAAATAGAACCTCTCTGCAGTTTGGAAATGTGTGAATGTCTTTTTAAAAGCTCTTCCAAACTTTAACAAAGTTAAAGAACACTGATGGGTTTAGGATGTGAGAATACTTCACTGTTAATTGAAAGACTCTTTTTGTGAGTATCACAGTCAATGACTTGTCTTGAGCAGCTAATTAGTACGATTATTCCACAGCTGCATTAGTTTCACCACAAAGGTTTTCTCTTGTTTTATCAAAAGGATCAGTCTCTCTGGGAATGTTTCAACCTGACAGGCCTTAAATAGCAACACAGCCTCTTCTCTCCCCTTCCCCCCCGCCCCTTTTTAAGGAAAATTACATTGTGCGCTCTGGAAAATCTGGGTTTAATGTTATTTAAACAAAATAACCCCTTTCCCTTTTTATTCCTACTGTGAACAATTTAATTTGAATGTACTGGTTCTAAACATCGCTTGCCAGATTTGCTGGAGAGCTCAGCTCCCACTGAGAGCAATGGGAACTATTGGGTGTTGAGCACCCGAGGATCAGATTTCTCAATGGGAGATGTTGGGTGCTGAGCACTTCTGAAAATCTGGCCCTTTTACCTATGCAATGGTGTCGCGTGACTGGAACGGCTGCACTTTAACATGTTAATGTCGTTCCTGTCATTTGAAAGTAGCATACATTTTAAATGTTAATGGGCATAATACCGTTTAATTTTTGTGTGATTAATGCTGTTGATTTAACATTTAATCTAATCAGGAAAAAAATGTGTTTTGCAGCTGAGATTTCTGTTGGGAGGTGGGATCTGGTTCTTAATAAGAAGTCAGACAGAGCAGGTGTTCGTGCTCTTTGTTTCTGACTTCAATAGAAGTTATGGCTTTTGAAAATCCCAGTCCTACTGTATGAACTCGGCATACGCTGTGGGTTCGAACCTACACCGAAGGTGCAGGTTCAAGCAACAAATTCATGTCTGTACTTGGGGGGGGGTGTGCATACATACCTAAAAGAGACTTTGTTGTCTTGTGTGGATGGTTTATTTCTGTAATATTATCTGTTCTTAACTGCTGAGTAGCTTTAACCATCTACAAAATGCACTTGCCTACCTTCCATAGATGTGCTGCTCAGTGGTTTTAAATTACTTTGGGTTCTTCTTGGATGAAAGACACCATAGAAATAATGGTTATTTTTTTATTAAGGTTCCATTTTTAAAGGGTTTTAAAGAGTGATTAATTGGCTATTGTAGATTGCTATAGCATGCAAGAGGTGGCTTATAATCACTTAAAACACCTTCTACTGATGTACTTGTAATCATCTATATACCGCATACAGGTCTGTCTCATCTTACGCTGGGGTTACGTTCCGCGGTCAGCACCTAAAGCGAAAACCGCATATAGTCAAAATCCCATTGAGTGTAATGGCGGGCAGAATTGCCCGCCCTACAGAAACAGTATTTAAATTGTTATTTTTCTCTTTTTTTGTTGTTTTTTGTTTTGTTTTTGCCGACCACATAAAGCTGAAATCGCACATGTTAAATGCGCCTAAGATGCGACATGCCTGTACTACTTTATATACTACTGTAAAACACACATCTGTTGTTCGTTTAACAACTCTTCGTAAAATACTCGTAAATAGAATCTCAATATAAAGTGTGACTGTAATAATTATAGCAAATCTAAATACAATACATGCCATTATACAGCATAGTAGTTGGAAAAAATCAGCTCAAATAAAAATATTTTACAATACGGTGTGTGTGTGTGTGTGTGTGTGTGTTTTAAAAAGTGGCATATGTGAAATGGATCAGAATGGGAATGAACCAGAAACTTTCTTAACCTCCCAAAGTTGTCCTTGGTCAAGTATCTGTTTGATTATCGCAGTCCCTGGTAGGTGGAATATAAAATGAACAGGTTGAATAATGTTAACCGGCACTGAGTCTTCCTTTTACACTTCAGATTGTGTCACGTGTTCAGGAAAAAACAAATATTGTGTCCTCTTCAAATATCTTGTCTTCAACCTTGCCAGTTTCTTTTATTCTCTTTCTCTCTGTCTGCTTTTCCTGTGTCGTTATATATGTAAAATATGTATTGATCATGGTGTTGTGAACAAAGAACGGGCCAGATCATTCCATCTGTGGAAGAACTGCATTGCAGAGGGTCTCTTGCAGCTACTCCCACATACCCTTCACTTCCCCTCCTAGCATGGATCCATTAGAATCATAAAATATCAGGGTTGGAAGGGACCTCAGGAGGTCATCTAGTCCAACCCCCTGCTCAAAGCAGGACCAATCCCCAGACAGATTTTTACCTCAGTTCCCTAAATGGCCCCCTCAAGGATTGAACTCACAAATCTGGGTTTAGCAGGCCAATGCTCAAACCACTGAGCTATCCCTCCCCTACCCCAAAAGCTATTGCTATTGGTTTCCCTACCTGCATCCACATCCCACTCCTCACTTCAGGCCTGCTAGTGCCCTCAAAGTGAGTTGATACTGTCACAAGTGGTGGTCGCCCCTGAAGAGAGTGCTACTAGCAAATCTACTAGAACTCTAATGTGGTGCAAGGAGCCACTGCCCCAACCCACCCTTGAACACCAAGTTAGTATGGAGGGGTTTCCATGTGCTCTCGGGGAGGTGGGAACATGTGGTGGAACTTTAGCCCCAGGCCTCAATAGTGCTGGGAAGCTTCCCCTACCCCCAATGCCTACATAAAGGGTTGTGTAAAGTCCTCTTAAGCTTAAGAAGATGCTAAATACATCCTTTTGATTTTTAATTAATAAAAGCATTGCCACTATAAATGGGAGTATGAAAAAATTATAGTCATGCTACAACAGGGCTCATCGGGCTGCTGTATTTCTATTAGATGTTAATGAGCATTAGACTTATAAAACTTAAAAATTTCCTCTTTGCTGCTAGAGCTCGACATTGAAAATAATGGCTAGACGTAATCAGGTAAATTTAGCTTAATTTGGCTTCTAAGGACCTAAAGTAGATCAGCTCCAAATTCCAATTTACCCTGGGCAGCGTATCATTACTCATTCTCGTATGTGTGAGAACCACTTTGTTTCACACTTAACGTAACTCTGCAATCGCAGGAAATAATTATTCTAACCGGAGAAACTGAGATGTCTGTGGCTTTCGTCTTCCCACAGCAGTTCCGAGCATCCTGGAGCTTCCAAGCCTCCCCTAAGCTCCTCCAGTATGACATCACGGATTTTGTTACGACAGCAGCTCATGCGTGAGCAGATGCAGGAGCAAGAGCGTCGAGAGCAGCAACAGAAGCAGCAAGCAGCCCAGTTCATGCAGCAGAGAGTATCACTCAGTCAGACACCAGCCATCAACGTCAGCGTCCCCTCTAACCTGCCCCCTCCTACCCAGGTGCCAATGGAAGTCCTCAAGGTAAGTGAGTGTGACTTTTGTTCAGTTCACTGGCTCTCATACTTGTCTAAACATAGGCTATGTAATAGTGACATGGTTACTGATGGTCATGGCAACTAAACTTCACAAATAAGCTGCAGGGTCTGGTTTCATTTTTAGCTTTAACTCAGTGTCCCAGTACCAGAGAAGAATGAGAAGTTTTTAACTTGATCTCAGATGCAAGCGTTAGTTGCAAAATTAACACATTTTTTGTTTGAAAATGTCTGTCTTTCACATATTTAAAGATTCCCTCTTAAAATAATTAATATTTCAAACCAGCCTTCCATTTAAAATAAATTAATTTCTGATCAATAATTGTTTTAAATACTGAATCAAAACCCATTACAAAAGATCTTCTCAAAAAGACTTAATCTGGAATACGGGTGAGTTTCCAGCCTTTTGCAACTAGCCATTGTAATCCTTTTTGCTCAAATGTTTTGACTGCTATTAGTAGCTTTGAGTTAGTATCTTGCTGCCGGAGACTATGTAGCTTGCTAATTACCGAGAAAAACTGT
The DNA here is from genome assembly GCA_003942145.1 of Platysternon megacephalum. Taxonomy (NCBI): domain Eukaryota; kingdom Metazoa; phylum Chordata; order Testudines; family Platysternidae; genus Platysternon; species Platysternon megacephalum. The sequence continues at coordinate 5,580,998 of QXTE01000030.1, read as the reverse complement.
AACAAGAACAGACTTAGTTTCACACACGTTGGGTAAGTTGAGATAGAGTAATGTAGCGTGAAATGCTTTGTTAAAAGAACATATAAAATGATAGAAAAGATAAATGAAATTATGCGACATCAAAGTAAAGCACAGTAAGTATGCAAATACTGAATTTTATCTACCACATGCAACTCCTTCTTCGTTTACTTTTTATTACAATATGAAGGTTAGTAACTCTTTCTGGCCAGTAAGCAAACTGTAAACCAGTAAATCCAATTGAAGTTGGTTACAATAGAATATTTTCAGAGTATGGTGTAGTGCTGGCATTTTTGTGTGTCAACTCCATTTTAAGATTTGTTTTAAGAATAGTGTGGTAGATTTAAAATAAATATATCTTAAAGCAAACTGTGTACACTTGGGTTATCCCGCAAGTTTTGGATAGGATTTTTATTTATGATTAATACATTATCACTTATAGCAGTGTTAGTGTTGTCATGTTAAATAAAAAGAATGGTAAAAATGCCATTATTGAAGTTCTGTAAAAAGTAAATAGGATCAGATTTGAGTACAGCATTTATATGTTTTGGCCGTGAGGAGGAAGGACATTAAAGAAGGTATCTGAATTTTGATTCAGGCTCTAATTTTCGGACTCTTCCCCCTAATACAGAAGCTATTCAAATGAACAAAGAATGTTTGACTGGAAAATAAATTATTTGTGATGAAGAAATGTACTGAATTTCTTGTGTAAATGCTATTGTGTAGTTTGAATGCACACCTAGCTGAAGGTGTAGACTGTAATGTGAAATATTCTCCTATTCAGAATACACTTGAATTAACAAGGAAATGATGATGCATTCAGAGTCTCAGTGAAAGAGCTTTATTTCCGAATCTCCCACTGGGTATGTGTAATGTTTTATGCCACCTTTGGCATTTAATTATTGCAACATATTTGGCTTATTTCTGCTAAATTTGATCACTACTGGAAATATTTAATGCCCTGTTTGTTATGTGACTGCCAGAATCACAGCAGTAGTATTAGTAAGATGCTATAGATTCATTATTTTGTAGCCGCCGCCTTACATGAGAGAAGGGGCAGTCTCTTATTTTTTGATGGCGCCTGAAGTAATAGCAGAGGCTCCAATAGAAAGAAGCTGGCAGGAGGTACCTGATGGTCAGTTATTTAATAACATAAAATTTTAAGGGGGCAGATTCTGCTTGGCCCACACACACGCGCAATTGCGAGAGGCATGAGGATTGCTAGGCATGATGCCTGGGGATCAGGAAGAAGTGAGATCCTTGTGCTCGGAAAAGCCACCTCACTACTTCCCTAGGGAAGACCGTGCCCCAGAATTGGTGGGAGAAGGGAGCTCCATTGTTCAGCTTCCATCCTCTTCATTAGCCCAAGTGGGACTCAGTAAGGCCCACCCTATAAAGGGGAATAGTAGTAAGTGTGCCCCCATTGTGCACAAGGAGGTATTTTGCCTCCCACTGCTTCCTGTTTTTCCATGTGGTGCAGGGCATTCTGTAGCATCCCTTACTCTGGGCTGTGCCTTGAAAGCACAGTCTACCCCCAAATCCATATAGGCAACGGAGGAGGAAAACAATCTACCAGAGACACTGATTGCAGGAATCTTATGTGCCGCTCCATGGTGACTGACTGATTTACATCTTAGAGTAAAATAAATATCTGTGCCAGCACCATCTGCATCAGCAAGTGCAACCATTATGCAAACCCGTGTACTCTGAGCACCATAGTTAGTGAAATGACTGACACTCTGTGGAAGGGGAGAATCCATAGAACATTTTATTTATTAATTAATTTATTTATTTATGGAAGTTGCTAGAATCTGATCATTTTTTGTTACTTTTAATGTGGACGAGGTTCTATACAAAAATCATAACACACAAAAATTCCAGGCATGACATTGATTCCACAGAAGTCTATGGCAAAATTCCCAAGGATATCAATGTGACAAGAATTTCACCACAGAAGTACACGTATGTTTTAAAGAAGCAGTCAGATTTAAATGTGGAATGGATACCAGGATATCTTTAGATAAGAGAAACTGACAGCCAGCTGTATATTGAGGAACTCTTTATTTGCTACATATCGGTTCATCAGAGTTGATATTTTATACGTCATCTGTTTTGAGCTATGGACCGGCTTCCATAAAGACTGGACATAAGCTTTAATTATGAGTAGATCATTATGATAGGTAAGTTTATTATCCTGATAGTCTGGGTTTAATGACTGAACAAAATGCTAGACTAAACTAGGACTTCTGTGCTTTCATAAACGTTAATGTGCCAAGTGACTTTTTAAAAGCAGAGTTGCTGAAGGTTATAGTGTAAACAAATGGGATTTTGGATAGAAACTTAATTTTCAAAAATCTGATTTTTGGAAAAGAAATTGGGTATCACAAAATACATAAAAACCATGAAAATTGGCTTAGGAACACATGTTAAATAAATTATTTACCTTTCTGTTTTACAGTGAAGTGTTTCTTTGTCCAACTCATTTAACTCCTGTGCCGCATTCACCCAGTGTAAAAGGATAGTGATATTTCCAAGTCTGACACAAAGTGCTTTGAGATGGATGATTTTTAAAAAAGCTGGGTGCTAATAAAACAATAATTAATACAAACCATATACTGTCTGTTATGAAGGTACTTAATACAGCAAAAGAAGAGTAACTCATGTTAGCGCACTTCATATAACTGTAGCACTCTCAAAATTGCATAATAAAATGTAATATGTTCTTTATGGCAACGTGAATGAATATGATTTAATGTGCCTAACTATGGGCTCCTAATTGCAGGTTTGATCTCTGAAGTGGGGTAACTTAGTGTAGTAAGAAAACACCCAACAGAATGAAAATTTCTATTGCTTGGTGAAGGGTAATTAACTGATATTCTCTGGGAGAAGGTCTAATGCAGCTGCAGCAATATCTGTTAGGATCCTGTGTTATAATAGGATTTGTTGTGGCATTCCATTATGCTCCTGCAAAGCTGAAACTGGCTGTACAGAATAGATGCAGGCTGCTTTAAATTTTCATGAGGAATGCATCCGATTAACCACATCCTGCTATCTATTTCCCATTGGCCTGAATTAACACTGAGAGCCAAGACTGCAGAGACGTCACAGAGTGACTTGAGACTGATGCAAAATGATTTAGACGTACTGTGCATCAAAAATAGGGCAAAATAATTTAAAATGTGTTAATTAAATACCTTGTTTACTGGAGGATTTCCAAGGCCCTGAATTCCATGCTATGTTAATGTCAGAACTGAATCCATTTTTAAAGTGTGAAACACAAACTATTTTTATCTATATGGAGGAATTTAGCATTTTTGTAAGCAAGTCTAACTTCTTAAAATGGTTCAATGTATTTTGGCTGAGTGATATGGACTTTTTTTTTTTTTTTTTAACGCAGTAACTTCTTTCATTCCAGTGTTCTTTAGTTTTGTATACTTTTTGAAATTTTTTTTGGTGGGACGGGAGCGGCGTTTAATGTTTTGTCCAACCTGAATGTTTGGTCCTTGAGTTGTTCCCCAGAGGACAAAGTTCTGAACTGGGGAACATGTGAGTTTAAGGCTTTCATTTGTATGGAATTTATTATTATTAATTGGTACCGGCACAGTTCTGTCCTGAGGCCCTTTCACTGAAGAAATTGCATCAGTTGTACTTCACAAGGGTTCTCTTGAAAGTGTTTTTCTTTATTTATGTTCTATATGTAGTGAGAATGTGAAGACTCCTGGGTACCTTACAAACCAGTTACAGTAGTAAATCTTTAAATTGTATTGGATATTAAATACTAACCTGGGTAAAGTGTCCCCTTTTTACTATTGCCTTGTCTTGAAGACTACCATGCAGTCTTCTGTAAAGCAAATCCAATTATATCTCAACTCTTTGTGTATCTTTTTGATTCCAGTCAATTTGAATTTAGGCCTTTACATGGTATAGAAGCCACTCTGGTTGTGTTGGTGGCTGATCTCCTCCTAGTCGTGAATGAAGGGAGATCTAAAAGACTGCCTCTCAGCTGCCTTTGATGTCATTAACACACCTGTAGACCCTCACAAGAGTTGATAGGGTTCCACTTGAGTGGCTCAACATCTTGGTTGCTGAGAATTCCAGGAAGGTGGTACTGGAGAGTTTACACAGCATTCCACATGGTACAATTCAGTTTGTGTTTAAGTCCAAGTATTTGGGACTGCTAAGGGATTAGCAAAGAGGTTTGGAGTATAGCATCTTCAGTGTGCTGATGACACACGGACTTTTATCTCCATCTCTTCCAGCCGTACTGGTGGACAGACTTACTCGGGAGACTTGGGAAGAATCAGGGCTTGGATGAGATTTAGAACCTAGATTGTGTTAGGACTGAGATTACACTGATGGGGAAAACCACTGACTGAAATCAGTCTGGTTATAGCGATTGTTTGCGGCTAACTTCCAAGGTTCACAATTTAGGTTACTGCTTGATTCCCCAGCTGCTTCTGGGTGCTCAGATACCAGCAACTGCCAAGAATGTATCTTACGATCTGCGCTTGGCAAGATTTCAGTCTTTTCTTTAGTATGCAAACACCTGTGGGTCCTTCAGGTTGGATTTACCATATTGTGAGTGTGACATGGGGCTGCATCTTCACACTGTTCAGAAATTGCAGCAGCTGTAGAATGGGGCTGTTTGATTGTTAAATGGTGCTTCACCGAATGAATCTCACCTGTGTTTCATGGTCTGCACTGGCTATCTGACTTCTAGGCAAAATTTAAGGTATTCATTTTGACTTAAGAACGGCCAGACTGAGTCAGATCAGTGGTTTATCTAGCCCAGTATCCTGTCTTTTGACAGTGGCCAATGCCAGAACTTCAAAGGCAATGAACTGAACAGGGCAATTATCAAGTGATCCATCCACTGTCGCCCAGTCCCAGCTTCTGCCTATAACATCTTAAATGGCTTGTGACCTGAGTGGCTGTCTCTTTCCCCAGTGACATCACAGAGATTGATTGAGTTACTCAAGCTAATGTGGCGTGCTGGCCCCTGCCCTGGGCGTTCTCAACTAGGAATCACTGGCTTCAGACTTTGCTTCCTTCCTTAGCTCACAAGCATCTGAATCCGGGCTCTTTGTGGCCTCCTCTGGTTCTTGTAGGATTTTGTTTGGCTAGTGGGTGTTATTGGGATGATAGAGAGCAGTAGGATGGAGGCCAAGCGGATGGCTGCAAGTGTGTGTGAAATGAATATTGTGTACTTATGGCCTGAGATGGGTAAGAAATGACAATGTGAGGCAAGTGAATATAATTGTATAACATTTGTGAACAGTATTTATTTATCTATCAGGTGAAGCATATGGGGGAGATACTTACTTTAACTTCGGACACATTATCCTAGGTTTTATTTGTAATTCACACATTGCATGTCCAGCAGAATATGGTTTGAACACGGACACTAGATGCCAAAGCAGAGCACAGACTTCCTGGCAGATAAAATACGGAGGATATCCTCTCATCTTCCTCCTACTCTCACTTAAACTAATTTTACCCTGATGTAACTCCACTTAAATTCCATTGCTTTACACGAGTTGGATCCTTTATATCTCGACCTTTAACTCTCCTTTGCTGTGAGTCCTCTTAAAAAAAACAAACAAAAAAACAACCACCAAACTTGACAGTGGTTAGGCTGCTGGTGTGCTCAAACCACTGCCTATTGTGTTGACCAATATTGTTCCCTATTTGTCCAGTTGTATCCATCTCTTCTCTTGCTTATACTAAGATTATAAGCCCTTCAGGACGGGGGCTGTCTTTCTGTTCTGTGTTTGTACAGCATCTAGCAGAATGGGATCCTGGTCCATGACTTAGGCTCTTAGGCACTATGGTAATACAAACTATTATTATTAATAATATCTGGCAGAAATACTCTGGACCAAATTCAGGCCTAGTATCAGAGAGTACAATTCCCAATTCAGTCAGTGAGAGCTGCTACTGCTTATGTTGGGGCCAAATTTTGTTTTTGTGCTGACCTCACTGTCCAACTCCCTGGCAGTCTTAATGCATCAAGTCTAGTCACGTTACGCAGATGCTGATCAAAACCAGTCCCTAAAGTGAATCAAGTGGGTCTCCTGTGTCAGGTGAAACAGTGTGGTGGCTGTTCCCTGAATTACTCACTTAGACAACTGCTAATGCTACTGCTATGGCTGGCACCAGCTGCTACCCCTTTCCAGTGCAAGATTTCTGTCCAGCTTCATCTGTAGCATAGTAGTAAATCTGTGGTCTTCCTACTGCATGTTTGTCCCAATATTTATGCTCGCTGTCAGGGAGTTGAGAAGGAAGCTTCCCCACTGTACAGCTGCATATATGTCTCCTGGGCATCACTGGATTTGGACTCCACATCCCAAGAAACTGGGTCCCAGGCAGTTTTGAGGGTTAATGGACTTTCTTTGCTACTTGAAGTCCCTCTGCCAAGAGTTCCAATGTTTGTTATTGATTTGTTTATTCTAGGGTGACCAGATCACCACACTAAAATATCGGGACACATTGGGGTGCCATCAGCCCCGCCCACAGTCCACCCCCGTTCCTCCCAGGCTCCGCCCCAGGTCCTGCCCCCTCCCCGCTCGGCCCTCCCACCGCGTCCTTCCTCATCCCCCGGCCTGCCGCTGGCTTGTTGCGTCCCTCCTCAGTCCCCTACCCACCGCTCGCCTCCCCGCCCACCCGCTGCTCGCCTCTTCACCCCCCCCCCCCCGCCCACCACTCACTCCTACGGCGCCGACTTCCCCTCTGCAGGGTGGGTGCTCGCCCCCCTCCCCGCCTCTTCCTGCCCCTGCACCTCCATCGCCCCACCCCCATTCCACCCTGTTCCCCCAAGTCCCCTGCCCCTTCCCTGCCTCTTCTCCATCTCCTCCCCCCTGGAAAGCGCTAAGCGCCGCCAAACAGCTGTTAGGCGGTGGGAAGCGCTGGAGGGGAGGAGGAGCGGGGACGCGGTGCGCTGGAGGGTGCAGGGGAGAAGGAGGCGAGGAGGAGGGAGCTTGGCTGCAATTTTTCCCCGTCGGTGCACCCACGGGGTCAGCACCTCCCTCCCGCTCGCCTCCTTACCTGACTATCGAGACAAATGGCGTCCCGATCATACATTGATCGGGACGCGGGACAAAGGGTTAAATATCGGGACAGTCCCGATTTTATCGGGCCATCTGGTCACCCTAGTTTATACAGTGGCCTCGATCGATTTCAGGGCATTGCACAAACAGAATCCTGGTAACAAAACATAAACCTCTCCAACATCTCCTTCATTCAGGTTGTTAAAATTTGCCCCTTGTCCTTTTTCTGCCTGTTCCTAGAGAATATGAGCGAACAATTCCTTTCGTTTTAGAGAATATCAAGAAAGCAGTTCGGCAATGTGCAAAAGAAAATCGCTCTCTTTATGGCAGGTTGCAGAATATCCAATCCTGCCTTGTGCTTCAGGATAGCACATGCTCTTCCTCCCCCAAAATAGCTACCCTGTATGTAAGGGCTAGCCCATGATGCTGCAGCTTCACTGGTATTGTCACTCAAGCTAGCTGTACCTAAGCTAGCTTGGCTACATTTGCTTCAGTCACACCTCTGATTGCAGTGTGGAGGTATCCTGAATGAACCTCATTTGAAGGGCCCTCCCTTTTATGCTTGTTGGTTTAGGCAATTACTCCAAGGTAGGGCAGTAGCTTTTTCTCTTTTTTTTTTTTTTTTATGGTGCCAGTCCCTGCAGCCGTGGCGTAGCCAGGTTCTAACATCAGGGGGAGCAAACGCATAAAAAAAGGCGCCACCCATTTTGGAAGGCTAAAAATGCCCCGGATGTGATTGATTAAAAAAACTGTCCACACAGCAGCCAGGTCATTTTGAAAACAAAATTCAAAATGTCAGAATTTCTGGAAATTCTGAGTTTTCACCAGCTCCAGGTGAAATTCTTCACAGAAAAATAAATTCCCCAAAAAATCTCTATTCAGAAACATTCCAATATTTTGCTTGGGCCTCTTTTCATTGAACAGAAACATTTAATTTTGGTTTGTGTAGTCAAAATGAAATATTTCATTTTCAGTCAACATTAATCTGTGTGTCCAACTGAGCAGCCATCGCGCCTCAAGGAAGTTATAATTCCAGTTCCCTCATGCTGCCTTTCTCCTTTACGTGCCTTACTCCCTAGCTACACTGTATCTACCACGATGTACCATAGTCTTTCCCTGTGACTGAGCCACCACCGTGCATCGTAAGACTCCCATCAAGCATGGACCATGGCAAGATATGTAACTGGCAAAAAAGTTAACAACCTTCTTCCTAAACAGAGATTAACGTTATTCTTGGCCACTGCTGCTATCTAAATATCCAGATCATGATCCCCAGGTTGTAAACATGAGTAACAAAAGATAGGCATAGTCCTTCAGGTAAAAGAACGACTGTAAATCTCGCCACTTCTTCTGGCTGATTCCCCCAGACTACCACTATTATTTCTTATTCAAATTAAGAATAAGACAGCTAATTCACATCTAAGTACCCATCTCTGTTAGAGACTGAGAAGGCTCACCTCATGTACTGTATTAGTCACATAAAATGGAGATGCAGAACTGTGTATCATCTGCATACTGAAGGCTCAGCAGCCCACTAATGGTGATATATACACTGAACTAGAGGGGTGAGAGAATAGAACCACCTCGTACCCAGCATGAGAATTCCCTCTGTGTAGATGAACATTTGCCCCAAAGCTGTCTCTTTGACAGGCTAGAATGGAGTTACTGAAGAGAAACTCCTTATGTCCCTGCTCCGGTCCTCAACCTGTCAGCAAATGGTGTCTAAAGCTGGTAACATATATAAAAGAATTAGAATGGGCATCTGAGGCAGATCCTCAGATGATGTGAATTGGTGTATTATTGACTTCAGTGCAGCTACACTGATTTACACCAGCTGAGTATTTGGCCCATTATTTTAAGCCAACAAAGAAGGACATCAAACATTCACACCAATGTAGCCTGTGTGTCACATCCAAGCCTAAAAACAGATTGACAGTGACCAAGGAAATCTTTGGACTCTGGATTTGTCCTTTCCATATAACCTTTTTCCAATTATATTCCCAAGAAAAGGGAGATTAGAGACAGAAGATAATGGGCTGAATTCTGAGAATCAAGGTTTCTTCAGGGCCAACCAAAGGAAGGGATTGACAATCTTCTCAAAAAACAGAATCAGTACTTCCCTACTTGATCTTACCAGCCTGGCAGGACCCGGGTCAAGTCTGCAAGTCAGAGCTCCCCAAGCACCTCTAGCTCCTCCATGAATAACAGAGGCTTATGGTCAAACAGGCAAGATTCACATTTGTCTGTACCAGACATGACTTTGCCTCCACAGAGATCATAAGTCTGGTCAGATTCCGATTACTCTTTTAAATAAAGAAAATAGACAGCTCCTCACAACAAGAAACATTCAACTGTTTCTGAACAAAGACAACCCCAAGTTCCCTAAGGCTATTCACCAACCTTCGCAGGACAGGGGCTGCAGCGGCCCATAGAGCCAACGTCTCCCTCCGCCCGGGAGCAGGAGCGGGACGGACCCAGCCGAGCGCTTGTGGAGTTGGGGCTCGGCCTCCCACCCGCCCGTGCATGTAGCTCCGGCAGGTGCGGTGATCCACCAGCACCTTCGGGATCTCCTTGGCTGCGGCCCCGGCTGCCTTCCTGGGCTCCGCCGCGCCCAGCGGCTTCACCCCCTTCCCAGCCACCGCGTTCATGATCCTGCCCCTGCCCGTGGCTCCTGAACCCTGCCCTGCTCCCCGCACGGCTCCTGCCCGGCCCTGCGCTGACCTCACCCCGCTCCGCTCCCCGCTGGCTCCGGGCCCCACTCTTGCCACCGGCCGCTCTGACACTCAAACCTCGAGCCGGAGCGTTACGAGTCCCCAGCGCGCTCCCCATTGGTTGCTAGGATTTCAAATCCAAGCCACCCGCCGCTAGGCACCATGAGAACGCCCCCTCCCGCCCGGTTTAAAGGGACAGGCGCGCCCTCTGCGCCACGAGCTGACAGCCGCAAGCAAAGAGGCGCTTCCAAGGTCTCGCCCCGCAACGTCGTCCCCGCGCGAGTGTAAACATTTAAAAGGCGCCACTTTTGGGGAATGTGCTCAGTGGGGGAGCGGCTGCTCCCCCCCTAGCTACGCTACTGTGCCTGCCGCATGTAAATGTGAAAGGAAACTCCTTCATGCAAGCTATTGGAGTGTGTGTACCTCACATCCACCTTGTATGATGTTCTTTCCCGTTTTAGAAAGGGACCTAAATCAACACTTCCAGATTCCAAACACATCGGAATTTGTGCTCTTCAGAGCCCAGAGCCAAAATTGGTGGCTTGGGGCTCCTTCCCCCGGCCCCTTTTTTGCTGGCCTTGGAGGCATTCACTGTTGGTCTCTGCTGATGCTGCAATAGCTTAATCTGTTGCCTATCCAAGTAGAACACATGCTGTGTCCTAGTAGGAACAGTTGAACAGAAAATCTCAAATAGCTGTGGAGGCTCACTGAATGCCCAGCTGCTCAGTTAATCTCAGTCCAGATGCACTGCCTACAATAAATTATTATGTAGCTATAGATTTATTTTCTCTGTTGTAGTTATTGAAAGTAATTATCGAATCCCAGTGCACATAGTCAGATAGTTGTCCTTCCTTCTCATCTCTCATCTACCCGTAGTGTCTGCACGCCAATGCATTGTGTTGCATTTAAAAAAAAAATTGGATCAGACACCATGTCTGTCTTTGCCATTTGTAAAATGCCAGAATGCCTTTTGGGTGGTACGAATTAACTACTATATGCAGCTGTCCAGAAATAGTCTGGTTCTCTTACTGCTCCTGCAATAATATGCCCTGCTACCAAGAAATACTGTGTGCTCTTAATATAGTCTCTCTACTTACAGTAGAACTTTGTGTCTCCAGTTAGAAACAGAGAATTGAAACTCTACATGATCGGTTTCCTTATGGGAGATGTATTTTGCAGCCCAGAAGAACAGGAACAGTGACATTTTAGCACCTACCACAGTACTGGTGCACTTGATTTGTGTTTCATGACTTTCTTTTCTTATTGCAGGTTGATTTAAAAGATGTATGATAGCAAGTTGATTTTGTATGTTTGAGCTCCAGTTTTTAGTAGAAGGTTAGTTAAGCAGTTGGGGCAGTAAACATAATGGACAATCTTGACTTGAAAGTGATTTTTTGGGGGGTGAGGGGGGGGGGTCAGACCAGTTATATTTGCAGACTGAGATGCAAATATAACTGTTATACTGAGAGACCAGTTTCTCTCCATACTCTTAGTGAATTCTAGGAAGCTTCATTATAGTAGCTTTGGGGGGATGGCGGGAGGTAGTCTTCCTGAAGATTTCTGAGATAAATATAAACATCTGTGCATAAAGAATCTGCTGCAGGCTTAACTCTAAGTTTTTGTTTAAATAAAAGTACCTGTCTGACTAGCTGTGGCCTGATATACTTGGGTTCTTGTGTCTTGTGTCAGAGGTCATTTAAAAATGTTCACTCAAGACTTAGAATCAGAACCCGAGGATAATCTGTAGCTTTGCTTTGGAGACTGCTTGTCCTGGGAGTCCTTGGTCAAGTAGCAGAGAAAATATAGAAATTCGGTATGGCAAAGTGGTCACTAGTGATCAAAAATACGTACTACAGTACTTGAACTTAAAGGTAAAGTAATACACACAAGTTGCTGATTGCTCAAGCCCTAACAGTTTATATAATACACTTGACCTTGATCATCTTTCACTACTTCCATGGATGCTAATAGTAGGTGATAGCTGAACCATCTGCAATAAAGACTCTTTGATTAGCTGCAGTTTTAAGAAAAAGCTGGTGCTTACCCAAGACTGAATCTCCCCATTCCAGAGCTTCAGTAGGAGTTACTTGGCAGGAAAACTCCACTTTTGGGGGGTACTAAAGGAAGGAGAAAGGGGGGGGGGGGAAATCATGGGCAGGCTGTTTGGTGGCTGTTTGCTGCTGCTGAAGGGGTTAGTGTGTTAGAATAAACCTGGGGAGAAATGGTTTAGTGGGCAGAGAGCAGATGAGGTGATTTAAAGGTGATCTGATGCTAAATGATAGCATGCCCATGCTGAGGATTAGCTGGATCTTTGCAGTACAACCTTGCAGTTCCAAATTTACCTGTGATCCCGGAATAACATCCAGGAGTGAAAAGAGAGATTTCATGTTCTCACAAAGAATTTCAGTCATCTGGAAGGCAAGAGCTCATGCTGCTCAAATGCCACCATTCCAAAATTCTTGGGTTGTGCAGCCACATGGGTTAGTGATCACTCAGCCTGTTGCAGGTAATCCAGTTCTAAGCGTGATCTCAGTCAGTCCAATCACCTGTTAAATCCTTCAGGGAGAGACCAATAATTTTGGCTCACCAGTTCTTTAAAATGTTTCTCTGGCTGTGTGAACGCTCTGAGCATGCTCACTGGAGTCTGAAGCATTAGACCTTGTGGAAGGGGTGGTGCAGTTTGTCTCTGTAGCTGTGGATCTTAGAAGCATTGCAGAGCTTCCATGGCCCACCAGCTAAAGACGTTAACTGTGGCTGCAACAAGCCCTTCCTCCAGTCAGCATTAATGCATAAACAGCCTAGTGCACTGCTCTGGCTGAGCTGAGAATGGATGCCGTGTGTTAATGTACATCGTGGCTGATGCACTGATGGCTTGCTTCAAAGTTTCCTCTTGGGCAAATTCAAACATGCACTTCCAGAAGAATCTGATCATAGCAGAACACCTGGATGAGGTCTCAGGAGCAACAGGAAAAGGAGCGCTAAGTAGACTTAGGTGACGTCTTCACTCCCCGCCGGATCGGCGGGTAGTAATCGATCCCCGAACGCGCTCCCCGTCGACTCCGGAACTCCACCAGAGCGAGAGGCGGAAGCGGAGTCGACGGGGGAGCCGTGGCCATCGATCTNGATCTATCGGGGATCGATTTATCGCATCTCGTTTAGACGCGATAAATCGATCCCCGAACGCACTCCCCGTCAACTCCAGAACTCCACCAGAGCGAGAGGCGGAAGCGGAGTCGACGGGGGAGCCGCGGCCATCGATCCCGCGCCGTGAGGACCCGAGGTAAATCGATCTAAGATACGTCGACTTCAGCTACGCTATTCTTGTAGCTGAAGTTGCGTATCTTAGATCGATCTCTTCCCCCCAGTGTAGACCAGCTCTAAGTGATAGGGCATGTGGTGTAATGTGAGCAGGAAGGACCAGAGGAGGGAAGAGAATGTGAGGAGAATAAGGGTGCTGGAACCTTCAAAGTAATAGAAAGTGCCTATGGAACAAGGAGAAGAGCAGCAGGGAGGGTGTCACTGAAATGCATCGAAGCAGAGCAAAACTACAAGAAAAGGTTTTAAAGTTTAAACAGTGGGGAAAAAACCCAATGCCATCCAATGAAAACAAACGTAGGCTTGAGACGTGCATCCTGCAAGTGTGTCTTGCAAAGTAATCTAACTTGCTAGAACCTACGAACACCTTAATGTCCCCTTGAATTGTACATTCTCAGGCTTAGTCCATTGATAAACTCCAGTAAGTGTTGCTCATTGCTTTAGAAAGGCCTTATTAGATAGTTGGGTTAAATGTTCCATGGGCTGGAACCAATTCATTTGTGTTCGTGCTCAATTAAATGAGAGCGATTACAACAGTGTAGTGTGTCTACAAATAGTTTCAAGCCACAGCTCGGCAAAGTAGAGCATTTTGGGAGCAGAGCTCAATGCCAGAGTTTCAACTGAAAAAAGGAAAGATTAAAATTGTAGGCTGGGCTGGCAGTGACTGGTGCATATAAATACAGTCGGCTTGAGCCACAATTATCTGCGTGCACGTAGTTTTTTAATATTGTATTGTATTCTATATAAAAATAGGCCAACCAGCTGAATTTTACATGCTTCTATGTTTTAAGACTAAAGTGACTGAGCTGGTGATCATTTAGTTGGTAGAATTTTCTATGCGGTGATACTGAACAGTGGGTTCATGGCTCTGCCGTAGACCACCTCCTTGTGTCCTAGGGCAAAATCCTGCCTTGTTTTATGCTGGTGAAGTGAGAGAAATGGAGTACAAGGAGCCTTTCCTCTCTGCTCCTGCCACCCATGCAGTAGCCAAGGAAGTATTAGGCTGGAATCTTGCTTAAGCACTAGTATAGAGAAGCAGCTAACCAGCCTGAAGTGATGGCTGGACATGTGGGTGGGCCTGCCGGTTCCTTGCTCCTTCACGGCGCAGTGATCAGACACTCAACACAGCACTTTCCCCTAGCCATCTTACTGTATATTCATTATTTGCCCACGGCTGGCAGCATGGTGTAACCACTCCCCCTACACCAGCACTATTCCTCTCTGGTGTGGGTTAGACCCACAAGACCAAGGTTTTGCCCCAGGTCTGCTGCTTATGATGAATGATGTCTCTTAAATTACGACTTGGTTTTTAAACCTTCTGTATTTAAATAAATCAACTTTCAAATTTTGGTACTTAAAATAGGCACCTACATATAGATTTGGGTACCTAAAAGAAAATGGGTACCTAACTTTCAGAAGCGCTGAGCATTGACAAATGCAGTCAGTCTGTGGATGTGGATGCTCAGCACCTCTGAAAAATCCGGCCCAAAATTAGAAGCTACTTGGTAAAATTAGGTCCCAAACTCTTCACTACCAGCCCTTTCCTTTTCTTGTTCTCGTTGACAAACATCAGTACCTTGACTCATCGCAAGTGAAGATGAAATGCACATCTCTGGTGTGCTCCATTGTGGAACCAAACTCTGCCCTTGGATCTGCTCGTGAGACTCTTGCTTACTTCAGAGTTCAATCTGGAGACTAGTGTTGGTCATCAGTTAACTGCTGCTAAAGAAGGAGCCAAAGAGCACAAAAAAATAGACCTCAGAATATCGGTGGCTTAGTTCACTTTTTAATTCCTTGGCAATGAGGCAGTAGCTTTTAAAAGGGCCACCAGATGTTAACAACTTTACCGTAAGATAGATTTTAAAATGTGAAATTCAGGCCTTACTTAAAAAGTACCTTTAGGAGGACTTATGCAGCCTCACAAATGTGATTCTTTGCTTCAGTTACATAGCTGGTTTGGAAGCATTAATTTCTTAAACCTGAACCTGTAGAGTGAATAAATTGAAACTGACAAGTTGAAGACATTCCTGCCATTCAAGAGAGGCTTAGGGAATTTCTTACTGGCTAAATTACAAATATGTAGCTTTTTGCCCAGCACTGCATGGCAATTTCAACCTGCCTGACCGTGACAAGATTAGTTCTTTCCCTCCCCCTTCCTAGCAGTAGTATAAAAAAATTAGATTAAGAAGTACCAGGCAGAGATGCAAAAGCCTAAAAGTAAAAACAAAAAAACCCCCCAAAACAGCCTTACCTTGAATAATTCTGTCTGTCATTTGATTGGTGCCTTAATTAGCCTCATGTCCTTTAACCTCTTGGGAAATAAGTAAGGGATAAATTTGGGGATAAAGACAAAGACGCACAGAGATTTACCACACACCACTAGGTAATTCATCAAGGAATGTTGTTAATTAGCCCTGCCTCTTTCATTTCTGGCTCATTTATTAAAACTGGTTGATTTAAAATAATGCCTGCTGGTTCATTATCAACGAGTTTCAAGTCCATAACTTGGCTCTTAAACAAAAACAATATTGTGCGGTGTCTGTAACGGGGCCTGGTGTTTTGATTGTGCTTTTTCCATTTCTGAAGAACAATTTCCAGTTTTGTCCTTAGTGGCTAATTATTGCATTTTTTTTTTCTTTTTTAATACGATCATCTGGCTCTTTTTTTTAATTTCTGATTTCTTGTGTCTCCCACTAAAGAGGGTAAGGGACAGAGGAGAGAAAAAACAAAAATGTTCAACTTAGTTGGAGGGTACCTGTCAGGTTTTATTAATTAAGCATGGTTTGATGGAATTTAATTGACTACTTTAGTGGAGTAATAGGCAGGTTGAGGTAATGGTTAGTCTCTTTTCTTTAACCCTTTATTATTTGGAAATTGGGTAGCAGCTACATGTGCGACTTGCAATTTTAATCTCTCACTCTGTAAATGACGTGGTATATGCTGTTCTTCTTCAAGTGATTGCTCATATTGATTCCAATTAGGTGTGTGCGTGCCGCGTGCACGGTCGTTGGAAAGTTTTCCCCTAGCAGCACCTGTCGGGTCAGCTGTGGAGCCCCCTGGAGTGGCGCCTTCATAGCTCTCAATATATGACCCTGCCTACCCGGCACCTCCTCAGTTCCTTCTTACCACCAGTGACAGTCGTTGCAGCTGTGGCGTCTTGCTTTGCAAGCTCCCCATGTTTCCCTAGCGTCTATTCGGACTGTTTATATTTTGTAGTTGGTTAGTTCTTAGTTATTGTAGTGACTTAGTTAGCTGTTGGGCTGTGGGGTTTACCCTTCACCCCGACTGTGTTCTCCTTGCGGGACTTACATGCCTCCTGGCCTTTCTTCCTAAGGTTGTGTCACACTTCCACACTAGTCAGGACTTTTTCCTGCCTGTTTTTTATCCTAAGCCTCATGCCAGTAGCCGTGAGCAGAGGCTGCACTCCCTGGATGTTCGGCGAGCCCTAGCTTTTTACATCGAGCGTACTAAGCCATTCAGGAAGTCAAACCAGTTGTTCAAAGCGGTGGCAGACCAGATGAAAGGACTCCCGGTCTCATCTCAAAGAATATCTTCCTGGATCACGTCCTGCATCCGCACATGCTATGAGCTGGCCGAAATACCAGCCCCGGCTCTTATAGCACACTCCATGAGGGCTCAGGCCTCAGCAGTGTTCCTGGCCCAAGTCCTGATACAAGAAATCTGCAGCAACTTGGTCCTTGGTACATACGTTCACCTCTCATTACGCCATCGTCCGGCATGCCAGAGATGATGCAGCTTTCAGCAGAGCGGTGCTCCAATCTGCGATTCCATAACTCCGACCCTACCGCCTAGGTAAGGCTTGGGAGTCACCTAATTGGAATCGATATGAACAATCACTCAAAGAAGAATAAACGGTTACTCACCTTCTCGCCACTGTTGTTCTTCAAGATGTGTTGCTCATATCCATTCCAAACCCACCTGCCCTCCCCTCTGTCAGAGTAACCGGCAAGAAGGAACTAAGGAGGCGCCAGGTCGGCAGGGTCGTATATTGGGCGCCATGAAGGCGCCACTCCAGGGGGCTCCACAGCCGACCCAACAGGTGCTGCTAGGGGAAAAACTTTCCGATGACTGTGCACGCAGCGTGCGCACACCTAATTGGAATGGACATGAGCAACACAGTTACAAGAAGGTGAGTAACCATTTTATACTGAATCATCTGATTCACTTAATGGAAGTTATGCCCATGCAATCAAGAAGGAATACTCACTCCATTTCATGTTCTGATAATATCTTGCATTCACATAGCACTCTTCATCTGAAGATCTCATAGTTCTTCTTGGAGATGGGCAAGTTTCCCCATCTCTATCTTACAGATGGATAAACTGAAACTCAGTTGTTAAATAATTGGGTCACGGTCAGGGGCAGAGTTAGGATTAGAACCCACGTGTTCTGATTCCCACTCCTTCCCTCCCCCACCTTTTTGGGGGGTCTGTGTAGTGGAGCATCAGGTCCCAAGTAGCTATCTGTAATTGTACTGCCACAGATTCCAGTGAGTGTAATTACTGCTCCATTTTGGGATTGCTAGAGATCTGTTAGAACCACTCCTTTCAGAGGTACATAACACTATGAAAAATTCTCCCTTTTGTGATGGCTCTTGCTTTGACTGGTCTCAGCCCAGTTAGGGGCTCTGCAGCATCGCTTGTGGCTCTGCTGCTTGTGATATCTGCATTGTAGATCATGGCTAACTCCGTGCTCAATTACTGAGGGACAATCTACATTCATTCCTATATTTGCTTTCTACAACCATCTCTCTGTATAACTTTGCATGAGTGATGTTCCCAAGTATTTGGATTCTAACGTCTAAACTGTATCTTAAGATTTGTTATTCTAAATGTGGGTTATTGCAGTTTATGTACTATATGTATTATGACTTTTAAACAAACCTTTGTACTTTTGGATAATCTAAGCACTACACCCAGATGTACAGACATTCTTTCCTTAACCTGTGTATTATATCATTTTAACATTAGCTTTTAATAACATGTGAATTCTAATGAATTTTAAGTGGGGCTGGACAGCAGTCGTTCTTGGATGAGTGACCTTCAAGGAATCCCCATCCCTGCAAGAACTGGTGCTGTCTGGTTCACTTGGTTAGCATCTACCTCTCTGAATCAGTCCTGGACTTCAGTATTGAGGAAGACACAAATTCAGCAGGTTAATCTTTCAGATGAGATGTAAAAACTGAAGTTGTGTGATGAATGTAACAACTTGTGATTATTCGGAATTTGGCCAGGAAGAGATTTGTCTTGGGTGATTAAAGTACTTTCTGTCTACATACATTTCCCATACTGTTTTAGTTGATATTTTGTATTTCTAGGCTTGTCATAGTGTTATGTAGTATCCCTCTATATCAGGAGTCGGCAACCTTTCAGAAGTGGTGTGCTGAGTCTTCATTTATTCACTCTAATTTAAGGTTTCGCATGCCAGTCATACATTTTAACATTTTTAGAAGGTCTCTTTCTATAAGTCTATAATATATAACTAAACTATTGTTGTATGTAAAGTAAATAAGGTTTTTAAAATGTTTAAGAAGCTTTATTTAAAATTAAATTAAAATGCAGAGCCCCCCGGGTCTCCCCTATACAGGACCCAGGCAGTGTGAGTGCCACTGAAAATGAGCTTGCGTGCCGCTTTCGGCACGCGTGTCATAGGTTGCCTACCCCTGCTCTATATGGTTACTCTGTGCTTCACCTCAGACATAGCTACTTTTCAATAATACATCATGATAATTGGGTGTGAAGTGCTCCCTGTGTACAAGGTTGTGTACCATTTTGTTAAGTGCTTTGGAATCCTTTAGTCTTAAAAGTAAATAAGGTGTATTGTTATGTATGTATGTATGTATGTATGTAAGTATGTATGTATGTATGTAGCCAGATGAGACCATCATGTTCATCTAGTCTGGCTTCCTGCAGAGCACAGACCATAGAATGTCACTAAGTGATTCCAGCAATCACACCTGTAATTTCTGACTGAGCTAGAACACGTCTTTTAGAAAGACATTTAATATTGACTTGACTTCAAGTGATGAAGAACTCACCACTTCTTGAGCCATCTTATTCCAGTGGTTAATTACCCTCATGGTTAAAAACTTGCACCTTATTTTTAGTCTGTTTGTCATAACTTCAGCGTCCAGCCATTGGATCTTGTTACCTGGTTGTCTGCTAGATTAAAGAGTCCTCTTTATCAAAAATCTTCTTCCTAAGTAGTTGTTATAGATCACTTCACCCCTTAACCTTCTGTTAGATAAAAACAAAATAGATTGCTCTTCTTTAGTCTGTGTCTCACTCTCTCTCGCTGTAAGGCAGATTTTTTTTCCAGTCCCTTAAATTGTTCTTTGCTCATTTTCTGAATCATTTCCAGTTTGTCAACATCCTTTTTGAAGTGTGCATAGCAGAACTGGAGGTAGTATTCCAGTAATGGTCTGTCTAATGCTACATACATTAGTAATAGCACCTCTTTACTTCTACTTGATATTTCCCTGCTTAAATATCAAAGGAACACATTTATTCTTAATCACTGCATCACATTGGGAGCTCATGTCCGGTTGGTTATCCACCATGACCCTTCAAATTCTTTTACGTCATTGCTTTCAAAATAGTTGGCCACAACTGTTATCTACATTCTTGGTTCCTACATGACCTTGGGTTTTATTTGCATTAGAATGCATGTTGTACAAGTGAAGTCTGATAGTCAGTAGAATAGACCTGTTCTTTATATTTACCATTTTACCAATTTGTGTCATTTGCAAACTTCTTCCAGATCATTGATAAAGATATTGACTAGCATTTGGCCAGGAATTGATCAATTTGGGACCCTACTAGAAATGCCCCCCTTGGATGATGATTCCCTATTTGCTGTTTCTTTAAAACACGATTAACTAATAGCTTATAATCTATTTAATATGTGCCGCATGGATTTTTATTTTTTATATCCCTCAACATTTTTAATCGGATTGTTGTGGTGTACTGAGTCAAGTGTCTTATAGAAATCTAAATATATTATTGTCAACACAGCTGCCTTTGCCAGCCAAACTTGTAATATCAAAATGATATCAAGTTTGACAACACCTATTTTCCTTAAAACCAGGTTGGTTTGCATTAATTATACTAATATCCCTTAATTCATTACTGATTGCATCCCATGCCAGCTTTTACATGAATTTGCCCAAGATTGATATCAAGTTAACTGGACTGTAGTTACCCAGGTCATCCCATTTACCTTATTAAATATTGACACACAATTATCTTTTTCCAGTTCTCTGGGACTTCCAGCACTGCAAGAATAGTTTAATATCAGCATCAATGGCTGAGAGTTGCTAAACCAATTTTTCTTAAACTCTTGGGTGCAAGTTATTTGGACCTGCAGATTTAAAAACTTCCAAATAAAGCATTTAGAAACAGGCTGATGTTAATCCAACACTTCGGTTAAATCATGCAATATATTCTTGTTGCATATGGGATGAATACATCAGAACACATATTGATGCAAATATAGCATTGTGTTTTCCTAAAATGTCACCAGATGGCACTAGAGTTTCCAAAAGTCCTAATATATGTGCTTAATCAAGCCTTCATTTGTTGGTGCAACGGGTATTGGGTGCTCTTCCTTTCTCCTTAACACACAGAAATTAGAATAGTGTACCATAAGTGTTGAACGGCAATTTAGAAACTGCAGTATAAGTGTTTCTCAATCAACTAAGGTCCCAAAGCCACTCATGCTACTTGTTGCATGCTTGAGACCCAATGAAATCAGCGATTACTTTTGTAAACACAAATTACATTCAGAAAGCTGTGAAAGGCAGGTATACAGAAACACACACAACACGCAAAGGTTCCGGAGGTTGGTTTGGTGTGTGTGTTTTCCTCACCCTCCCACATTATTGAGTGGGAGGCATGCGAAAGAAATGGCAGTGACTTTCTGAGTCTAGAGTCCGGGCATCTGCAGACAGAGGGAAGCCAGAAGGGACTGGTGCATGGAGCAGCAGTAGCAGGTCATCACTTCTGGAGGAGCCATCTTGCTGTGTCTGGGGCTCAGCTGTGTGGTGTAGTTCCGACTTGGACATGGTAGCTGAGTGAATGAATGGTTACTACAGCTGGGTGGTGGTTTCCAGGGTTCTCTACTAGGGAAGAGTCTCTGACTAAACAAGTTCTGCAGTCTTTCCTGCACATAGTGGTCTGTCGAGTGTGGTGTGCCACTGAACAAGCTGTAGCTCAACTAGAAGTGATAGGATTGATTTCAGGAATCCCTGGGTGAAATTCTCTGGCCTGTTTTTATCCAAGAGGTCGGACTAGATTATCATAATGCCCCCTTCTGCCCTTAAAATCTATGACATGGCACATGAGAATAAAGAGATTAAAGGGTCCCTAAAATTCCTCAGGGCTAATGCCATGTATCAGTGTTATGGCTCACTGGATTCATGATCTGGCAAACCTGTCTTACAGAGAATGACTGAAGAAGTGAATCTACTTAGTTTTTATCTAATAGAAGGTTAAGAAGCGATGGATCTTGCTGTAGAAGTACCTATATGGGGAGAAGATGTATGGTAATAGAGGGCTCTTTAGTCTAGCAGACAAAGGCATAACAAGAGCCAGTGGCTGGAAGCTGAAGCTATGACAAATTGAGACTAATAATAAGGTGTAGATTTTTACTGTGGGTGTAGTTAACCTCAGGAATAAGTTGGCTGGAGGGGTGGGGAATTCTTCATCACTTGAAGTCTCCAAATCAATATTGGATGTTGTGACGCATAGCCAGAAATGGTTAAGCATCCTGCAGGATGAATGACTCAAATTCAACCCTTAAAGACCTATGGGGAGATAATGTTTGTGTTTTTTGTGTATTTACATATTTATGGGTAGTGGTCAACAATGTAATCAACAGTCCCTGTCTATGCTGTATTCTGTTAATTCAGAGATCAAAAGAACATCCTAGCATTGAAATGAACTGTAAACACAGGATATCAATGTATTTGTCTCTCTTTGAAATGTATAGCCGATCATCTGCGAATGGTGAAAAACAGGCAATTGCCTTATGTTAATTTGTGTCGCTAAGTAGCGGTGATGGATCTACTTCAAAGTCACCCTGATTACCTATTGTAAGCCAAGGGACTCTGACCTGTCAAAGAGAGCTTGAAATTGTATAAAAGGTCCTTGGGTCCTGATCCTGACATCTCAGATCTGCTTAAGCTTCATCAGGGGAAGTTTGTCTCTCCAGATTGAGATCCCAGTTAAGCTGGTACATCCTGAATGTGATATTGGACATTGGACTATAATCTATGGACTAAATTCCAAAAGAACTCTTTGCAACTACAAAAGATCGCCATCTCTGCTATGAATCTTAACCTCAAGAATTGAATTAATGTCTGTATGTATATTGATCTTTTAACCATACTCTCTCTTTTTTTTTTTTTTTTTTTTTTTTTTTAAATAAATTGTAGTTTAGTTAATAAGAATTGGCTGTAAGCATGTATTTGGGTAAGATCTGGAATATTCATTAACCTGGGAGGTAATGTGTCCGATCCTTTGGGATTGGTAGAACCTTTTCTTTTATATGATGAAAAAGATTTTCAGTAATCTTCATCATTCTTGATTTGGGTATCTGGGTAGAGGCCTGAGGCTGGGTTACTTTAAGGGAACTGTGTTGTTGGCTTCTGGGCAACCAGTGAGGTAGTAAAGAAGCTGTTTTGTGCTGGCTTGGTAAATCTAAGTATTGAAAATATCCACTAGCTTTGGGGATTGTCTGCCCCATTCTTTGCAGTTCACCCTAATTGAGTGATCTCAGCTGCCCCCCCCCCCCCCGGGGGGGGGCCCTGGTCCCATATGTCATTCTAAAACAGGGGGCGGCAACCTTTCAGAAGTGGTGTGCTGAGTCTTCATTTATTCACTCTAATTTAAGGTTTCGCGTGCCAGTCATACATTTTAACATTTTTAGAAGGTCTGCTTCTATAAGTCTATAATATATACCTAAACTATTGTTGTATGTAAAGTAAATATGGTTTTAAAAATGCTTAAGAAGCTTCATTTAAAATTAAATTAAAATGCAGAGCCCCCCGGACCAGTGGCCAGGACCCGGGCAGTGTGAGTGCCACTGAAAATCAGCTCGCGTGCCATGCCATAGGTTGCCTACCCTTGTTCTAAAAGATGTGCTCTAGCTCAATCAGAAGTCATGGGCATGATGCCAAAACCACTTGGTGAAATTCTATGGTCTTTTCAGGAGTTCAGACTAAACGAGCATGATGGTACCTTTTGGCTTTAAAATCTATGAATTTGCCTTTTAGCCGGAAGGATCCCAAAGCACTTGATAAACTGTTACACGACCTTGTATGCCGGGATCGCTTCACCCCCAACTGAAATATATCTGTACTTGGGGTGAAACGCTGAATGCTGTTGAACAGCTGCTGCAATATTACAACACTATGACCAGTATAGAAATCTAGAACATCAAACAGAAACAACGGGGGGGGGGGGAATTTAGGTAAACTCTATTAGATTTTTACTTCAAGAATCCTTGCACAGAATGACTTTTGGTATTGAGTGATAACACTAAGCCCAAAGAACGGTTGAAATAACACAAGGAAAGGTTTAGCTGCTTTGCAATACTATATCCACCAGACTGATGTGTTGTGGGAGGAAAGGTTAAGTTGTTGCCAACCCATGGTCAGCTACATTATTTTTATATAAATCCTAATAAAGAAGTTAGTTTATCAGGTGCATCTTTACTCTCACTTTTCTCCTTATGCTCTGTCAATATGAAATACAATCTTCTGGAAGAAAGGGTGGAGCTGCCTTAAGAGAAAACATTATTATTATTCTTCCAGTCTTATGTGGGTTTAGGATCTTACACGACCTTAAAGTCATTTACTGTTGTCAGGAAACTCACCGCTTGAAGCTTTGGCTTCTGACAGCAGAGTTTTTGTTACTGACTTGTTTGGAATCTGTGCCATGTCTTTAAAATGACTACACTGACATCAGCAGAAGTGGGTTGTGTGTTTTTTAAACAAACCAGCGTTTCAAAGAGATGCTTTTCTCCCTTGGGGCAATGTACCCAATACATACGGCTAACCTTTCCCCTTTGAATGGAGAGGGTGAAATGGCTTGTCTGCTGATGCTTCCATGCACCTTGATGATTCTATGACTCCCTAAAGTATTAAAATGCTTAAACTAAAGCAGACTTTAGTAGATCCTTGTCATGCCCATGTTGCCTCTCCTTGTGATGGCAGTGATTTTGTTTTTGACTTGACTTTCGGACTAGGTGATTTTTAAAGGATGTTCTGTGAATTTCTTGCAAAGGCGAATTTGTCTGGTTCTATATACTAAATCGTGTGACCCAAATCCTGCAAAGAGATTGATGCAGCATTACCCTGACACTGTTGGCGCTCTGCACAGCAATAAGAACCTCCTCTCTCTCTCCCCCCCCCCCC